>JACEIK010002238.1:66019-80522 GCA_018107945.1 Datura stramonium | reverse complement strand
ATAGAATATTATTGCACAATATTTGAGAATGACTGTCATAGAGCGATAATTTTACATAGAGTGTACCGCTATAATAAACGTCACTGCTATTATAAGTAGAATGTTGTTATATAGAAGTAAAATATAGCATGAAAAATCGATTCTGGAGAAAATCAGACTGTTATAATAAAATATTATTATAACGAATGACTGTTACAGAGAGGTTTGACCGTAACACCACAACTGGTATTGAAATTCCCTGACTTGTTTACTTAACTAGTTGCAGTTAACAAATTCAATGGTATTAGCAATTGCTACTGCCCAAGTCTTCACGGCAAATGCAGGAACTCCCCACAAATGTACTTTTACAACAAATAATTCTTTCATATGTTTTGAGGTCTTCCTCATTTAAGTTTATGGGTCGGTGGGAGGTTTTCGGTTAAAATGAGTTGGGTTTAATATTTTTATTTTTTATTTTTTTGGTTTAAAAATAAGGCATTATATCATTAAACAAGTAGCGGGATATATCACGACCTTTTAATTTGAGTGAAGCAAAAAAAAAATTGAGACTTTTCTGATAGAAAAAAGAAAACAAGTGGTGTCTCTAGGACAGTGAAATAGCAAAAGCAAAATGACTTTTTCTATAAAAGAGAGAATCGCGACTTTATTTACATGTTTTCAATAGTTAAATGACTGTTTAAGTAATGAACTCTAATTAAATGGTTAAACAATTCGTACTTGTTTCTTTTCTTTTCGGTAATTAAATTGAGAATTTCTCCTTCTATTAAATTTTAGGGGAACTCCGGAAAGAGGATCTCTAAGAATTTAGCTAAGAGTGTTAAAAAATTTAGTATATATCTCTAAAATATCTTTTTTGACCTATATACACAGAATTTAGCCTTTCCACTCTTTTCTTAAGCAAACTTATCTAATAATTCATAGCGCTGGGGTTTGATGATGTGATCTTCTCATTCTCTTTCGCCAATTCGAGTTCAGACTCGAGGTTTTTCATTTCTTTATCTTTCTAAGCGCGGGTGGACAAAATTATCTGGAATCCTCCAGTCTAATTTGTTTGGCTTTCCTTGCTTAACAAGAGTAACTTATTAATGTGGAGCTATGTGAGTTTTAAAGAATAATAAATGAAAATGCATTTCTATAAATTGAAGTAATTTGTGACTTAGGCTTAAATAAAAATATGTGTTACCAAATTAACTGCAAGATATTAAAATTACAGTATCGAGCCATCAAGTAAGATTGGTGTTTGCACGTATGCAAAAATTCACCACTGTAAATGAACCTTTACGAGCTTCTAAAATATCTTTTAGTCCAAGATCAATAACCCGGTTAGGGAACTAGCCCTTTTATTAGTTATTGGACACTTCCATTTACTAAATAGTTGAATATATCGATCGGAAAAAGCTAATGAATCAAATATATAAAGGGGAGGAAAAAAGAGGTATGTCCCAGCTTCAAAACAGAAAGTAAAAGAATGCAGATAAACACCTACTTTAATTCTGGTTTATTCAAAACATAGCTACAAAATAAAGAAAGTTCAAAACCACTCAAATCTGAAATCACAAAATGAGGGTAATGCAACACTCTGAAGTACAAACAGTATATGACTCCAGGTCTATATGATGACTTTACTAAAGAAACCAGGTAAACGAAAAGCAACATATTAACTTGCAGCCCAGAAAGCACACCACCAAAAGAGATGCTAACTTTTACATTTCCAAAAATACGTTCTTGATGTTGTTAAGCCTCTTGACGACATCTTTCATGGTTATTCTTGATTCTGGTGTTTCCTTTGTGCAGTCTAAAGCCAATTCTATTATGGAGGCTATGCAGATTTCACTTTTAGAAGTGATTTGTTCTTCCTCGGAAAAAAGATTGCCATCCACAACATCCATCATAGTCCCTGGAAATGCTTGTGTTATCCATTTCCTCAAGTCAAGATTTTGATTGCATATCTCTTCATCTGTTGGCCTTCTTTTGGCCAAAACCTCCATCAACATGATGCCGTAACTATAAACATCACCACCGGTAGATGCTATTCCCTCCGAACCATATTCTTAGAAAAGAACAAAACGAAAAAGAGTTACTCAATTGAAATATAACAATAATTCTGTAAAAATAAAGACTTATTTTTTTACCTCTAGAATTCAGAGTGTCTTAATTATGATTAGAGAAAATCAAAGAGAGTAGATTCTTTATACCTGGTGCAATGTAACCAAGAGTGCCCAATGTCTCGGTATGTGCCATGGACTTGCTAACGGCTAAAATTTTAGAGATGCCAAAATCACCAACATGAGCCACCATATCTTCATCCAAAAGAACGTTGGCTGGCTTTAGGTCGCAATGAACTATCGGAGTGTCTGTACCATGATGTAGATATTCAACAGCCACAGCCACATCAAACATTATAGAAACTCTTTGAAGAAGGTTCAAGTGGCAATCTTCTTTGTACAATCAATTCTCAAGACTCCCTTTTGGCATATATTGAAGGACAAAGGCTCTAATGTATTCACTAGAGCAAGTAGTAATCACCTGTACAAGATTTCTGTGCCTAATATTTTTCATCACTTCACATTCAGTATCAAACCTCTTGCATACTTGCTCATTTTCCAAATCCAGAACCTTTATCGCAACCACAACTCCACTAGTTAATGTGCCTTTGTACACAGAGCCAGAACCTCCAACATCAATTAAATTTGATACATCAAAACTATTTGTTGCTCGTCGAATCTCGTGATAAGATACTAATTGATGTGTCTTGACCTCTAGTACCTTTTCCACGTCTTTGGACTTTCCCTTCTTCTGTCGTTTCATTATCCAAATTGAAACAAACAAGAATATCAGAAAGGATGAAGTAACCACTGGAATAATAATTTTTAGCACAAGCTTCTTAGACTTTGATTTGTGTCCAGGATTAGCTATAGCAAAAGCAGGAACCTCCAATATGCGCATTCCACATAGACCTCTGTTCCCAAGAAATGATTGAAGAGTGGAATTCTCAAACACACCACCAATGGGTATTTCACCTTCTAAATCATTAAATGAGACATTGATGGCTTTAAGGTATGAGAGCTTTTCCAAAGACTTAGGAATAGTACCTGACAAGGCATTCAAAGACAAATCCAAGAATTCCAAGCTTATCAAGTTGGCAAAGGAGAATGGAATTATACCACAAAATGAATTGTTTGATAGGTCAAGAGACTGCAGGTTTTGGAGTTCCCCCAATCTGCTTGGTATCATTCCTGAGAAGTGGTTACCGGAAAGATCTAGTTCTACAAGGGCCTTCAGTCCTTCAATAATTGGTGGAACTTCTCCATCTATAGAATTTTGTGACACGTATAGATAGAGAAGGCCACTCATCTTCCAAAGACTCAAAGGAAGCTTTGATGCAAAATTGTTGGAATCCAAATAAAGATCTTGTAGCATGCTTAGATTTCCTATACATTCTGGGATGTCTCCAGAGAGCTCATTAACTTCCAGAGTTAATTGAACCAAATTAGATAAATGGCATACCACCTCTGGAATATGTCCCTGCAATTTATTGTCAGTTAGATACAGCCCTTGGAGTTGTTTAAGATTACCAACCTCAGAAGGAATACTTCCCACCAAGCTGTTTCCTTCAAAGCTTAGGGATGTTAGACCGCTCAAGTTGCCTATACCTGTGGGGATGAGGCCGTTGATGTGTGCATCTACTATATGAATGTTTACAATAGTAGATGAAAGATTTCCAATAGAATCGGGCAGAATGCCATTCAACGGATTGGAACCCGCTTGTAGATATTGCAACATCCCACAGTCCGCCAAAGAATTGAAGAATTCCAACTCATGCTCTCTTGGTTCATTGATAAGTTGATTATTATTTAGGAACAATCCTTGCAGCTTACGAAGATTTCCCAAATTATTAGGAATAGTTCCTGTGAGAAAGTTGTTTCCTAGCGCTAGTATCTCAAGCTTGGAAGCATTTGTTATGAACAACGGAATTTCCCCTTCCATCTTATTTTCTCCCAAATCAAGTTCCTTAAGGTTCGGAAGATGAAGACCTGTAGTGGCTGGAATTCTACTCGAGAGGTTGTTGGAAGCGAAATCAATGATTTCCAAAGAAGATATATTGAAAATAGCCTCCGGAATTTGACCAATAAGATTATAATTATTCCCAAAGGTTAATTGCCTCAAATTGGATAGCTTCCCTAACTCCGGAGGAATTTGCCCTACTATGAGATTGTTTCCACAATAAAGATTTCGCAGAGTGGAAATATTTCCCAATGAAGTGGGAATAGTTCCTTTTATTGGATTGTCACCAATATAAAACTCCTCGAGTTTGGATAAACAACCAATATCTCTTGGTATTTCTCCAGTTATCTTGTTGAAAGATAAGGACAACACTTTGAGCTCTGTGAGTTGGCATATGTTAGAAGGAATGAAACCAGAAATTTGGTTGTCAGATATACTTAAAAACTCTAGATTTGACTCAATATTTCCTTCATCAAGCAAGAGAAGACCAGAGAAGCTATTGGATAGCAGATGTATGGCAAGTAGCGATGAGATATTAAACAATGCTGCAGGAATGGGACCTGTTAATTGGTTATAGGACAAGTACAACTCTACAAGTTGGTTCAGATTACCGATTTCCTTTGGAATGTTGCCGCTGATTCTATTCCCAGACAAACTGAAGTTCAGCAATTTGGTAGCATTTCCAATAGAAGGAGGGATTATACCCGTGAGGCTATTGTTCCTGAGATTTAAGACTCTGAGTTCGGGTACATACCATGGCCCTTTCCACACTTCACCACCGAGTTTATTGAAAGCCAATGAAATTACTTGAACTCTCCGGTGTTGAAATAGACTTGTCAGAACACTTCCTTCTAGCTGATTGTTTTGAAGATCAATCACTCGCAAGTGAGGCAAGTGGCCAAGGTCATAAGGGATGCCACCATGGAAGTTGTTGTTCCGGAGATTTAGCATACTGAGAAAAGACAAATTGGCCAAAGACGGGGAAACTGTGCCTTGAAGTTTCAAATCAGGAAGAGTCAAGGCCACAACCCTTTGCCTTCTTGAACTGCACATGACGCCAAACCAAGAGCAAAAAGAAGTATTGGTTGTCCAGTTATTGGCCAAAAAATGACTAGGACTTGTAATAAGATTTAGGAAAGCTAATAGAGCTTCTTGATCTGTTTCATTTGAGGAAGCAACTGATACTGAAACAGAGTAATATTGAATTAGAAAGAGGAGAATCAATAAGAAAATGTGTTTCTCCATGCGGTTACTATGCACCGGAAACACACTGCTTTGAAGGATTTATATGAAACTTGATACCAAAAGTTACTTCATTATGTAGCACCACTAAATAAAACGTTTGTTGATTGCTGGTCTAATTAAATGAGGAGGAAAAAATTATTGGAAAAAGAAAATGAATGTCCACTTGACTTGACAGTGGACTTCACTTGAATTATTTCACAAATAGGAGAAAAGTTATCGTCTTGTATTAGAAGAAAAATTGTACTCTTTCCATTTCAATTTGTATGACATAGTTTGACTCGATACGAAATTTAAACATGTCATAATATATGTATGACTATAAAAATTTCTCATTAAAGGTAAAATGAAATGTTCAAAGTTAAAGCAACCTTTTATGTGGTGTAAATGGTTGAAATGTCATCTCACATTGAGGAATAAATTGGCCAAATTTAAAAAGACAAGAAGACAGGTTTAAGGTAATTGATTGACAAAAGTCAGTCTACTTGCATTGCATGATTAAGAAAGAAAGAAAAAGCATATATATTGTCCAGAACTAGGTCAATGGAAGTCCAGACAAGTTTAGAAAAAAAAACATGATGTCGTTTGACCTTCTTACCACAACTTGAATTTATCATCTAATATTGCAATATCTGATAGTAGACAACAACAATAACTATGTCTCGGTTCCAAAACGAGTGAGCAGAATATTTAGACAATAATGTAAATTTCAATTGAACGAACCAAGCTAAAGAGATCGATGATTATTACCCCTTTCATACTACAACAACGTTTAGGTTCTCTGATGGTACAAGTTTTTTACTGGCATGCAAACCTCTCTAACAAGATTGACAAACTGACGTTTGATCCTAACCAACTGTAATTATCACGTAATATGAATCTCTTTCTCCTATATACCGTGCTTTATTTTTGGCAAAGTTTGCATATGGATTCGAAGCAGAAATTGTATATTTATCAAGACAATTCCTTCATATGAATTTAGGTCTACCTTACAGCCTTTTTAACTCCTTTAATCATCATGGTCGCACATCTATATGAGATGGTACCACATCTAAAAACTAATTTAATTAAGCATAGTTATACATGATAAACATAATTATTCAATTATTAATATCAGGATACTCAATTAAAAGCATCATAAAATATGTACATGATGCAAAAGACGGTAATATTGTTGTAGAGAAGAGTAACAAGTCTTATATCAAAATCTGTTTCACTCTCCTCGCTTTACATTATTACGCACAGGGAGGATGCAACATAACTTCTTGTTACTGGATTCATATGATCCCAGTACTTTCGATTCAGAGTACAAATTTACTACAATTGCAATAAATAGTGCATATGAAACCATAACTTTAAAATTAACAGAGCATTTGGTAGGATTATGAATTATAGAAAGGAATAACATCAAGACTTTATAGGAGTATATGTAACTATGAAATCATAAAAATAGACAGATTTCCAGAGATCTCTGGCGATCAAAGTGTTATTCTTCATATAAATGATCATATTTTCGATAGCATGGGATATAAATAATGTCTAAAACATATTTTCAACTATAGCTATGATAAAGCACATCATATTTCAATGAGATTGTTGATTATTTTTGTCGCAATTAAACTCAGGAATATAGCAGAAGCTTTGCACCTACCTATCCAAAAGGAAAACTGATAACAAAATACTCAAAAACGAGGGGTTTCAAATTGGATTTTGAGTCAGTTGGGTCTAGCCTCTAATTCACCCACAAAATTCACCAAGCCCAAGTGATGTTCCTCTGTATAATGTCCTTTCTTAATATGAAGATGCACTGTGGCAAGTGAAGCTTCATCCTCATTCTCCTAATCTGCATTTCTATAGTCTGTTGATGCTGAAGAAAGCAACCGTTTGTACTCGTTGGCATTTTAATGAGGCCGTTGATCAATCACAAGGCATTCATTTTCTCAAGAAAGAAAATGAATTGATTCATTCCTTTCTAGTCAGTTAGTCTTTGAGTTGAGAATTTTCCTATCTAGCCAAGTCAGTGCGCAGCAGCTTTTGCAACATTTGCCTCATTGATAGCCTGCTTTAAGATGTCTCTCAATTTGTAGTTTTCTTCCCTTGCTGTTTTACTTCTTTGCTCGGCTGCTTTAAGAGACTCCTTCAGCTTATATTAGCCTCGTTTAGAGCAAGATCTCCTTCTTCTTCAGCTTATTTTATAAACACAACAAAGCTCATTTCTTTTCCATTCCAAGCCAAATGTGAATCCTCTGCCTCTAATTTCAATGTCTTCACTGAATTCCTATATAGTTTTGTTTCCTTTTCTGCTTCGTCCAAAAACATTTTATATCTGGCCTTAGTGATTTTGGTCATTTCTTTCATGTTTACAGCCTCCTTTTTTACTTGTCTTAATTCTAATTGTGTAGCACTAAGTTTCTCAGATGCTTCAGAAGCAACTTCCTTCAACAGCTAACCTTATATCATCTAAGTCCTTTCTGCTCTTTTCTTCAGCCTCATTTGCCAACTTCATTCATTTTTTAGCAAGTTCATCTCATCATTCAAAGCATTGGCGTTCGATGATTCCTTCTTTCATCCTCTTTTGCCAATTTGAGTTCACACTTGAGGCTTTCTATTTCCTTCTCGATCGAATCTCTAATCTCCCCATTGTGTGAAGTGTCTAAAGATTCAATCTTTTCATGAAGAGAAGCAATCTCAAGCTTGGATTCTTCGAGTTCAATCTTGAGTTGTTCAAACTGCCTTGTCTTTAAAAACCAAGCATCAAATATTCTGGAATCTAGTAAATTTTTGTTCTCCAATTCATCTTCTAATTCTTGATCCCTTCCCCTAAAATTGGATAACAATCTGTCACGCGAATCTTAAATGCTTTTACAGGACTAAATCCCTCTTTCACTTTCAACCAATCCTTCATGCGATTAAATCCCTCTTTCACTTTCAACCAATCCGTCATGCGAATCTTAACTCATTAATGGTGGCTCTCTTCTTTTCTTCTTCAACAAATCCTAACAGCTCTCTTGTCTCTCGTAGATTCTCCTCAACTTTTTCCACACAAGTTCAACAAGAAAACTTATAAATCAATATAATATTATAGTAACACTAATTTAATAAAGGGTTATTTAGTAATTAATCAATAAAAGAAAAGAAAGATAAAAGTTTTAAAAACTAATTATAATAATATTAGTAATAATAAGGGCCAAAGCCCAATTGAACTAAAGACTTAAAAAAAATTAGAAATTTCTGTTGGAATCCTCTCGTTGAGGAGAATTTGTTGGTGGTCATAGCTCGGGAATTCTGTCCTGTTGACCAGAGTTGACTTTTTCAGTCAAACCTTTGACCGCGAATTTGACTTTTGTTAAAAATTAAGAAAACATGTACTGAAGGAATTTTGACCATTCTACATTTTTGTGTAGTTTGAGGTGATCCGGAGATCCGGGAGCATAGTTCTGAATTATTGAAAAGTGTGCTTGAGTTGTGAATTCGAGGTAAGTGAGGCTTTAAGCTTTGGTGTTTACTTTTCAAACCTATTTTAAAAATTGTGTTTTTTTTTCTGTCTGTTCCATGTGTTGGAACAAGCGTTTACTTGGCAGAATCGGTGGTCTTTAACCAACCGCATATATGTTACTTTGAGAAAAATATTTTTTTTTTAAAAATTATTTAATACTTGATCTTTGGTATGGCGCGTGTAGTCTCATACCTGGTGTTGGATATCTTCCTTTGCTGCCGTGATATAGTTACTAGGGGCATACATGCGCTTCCGTAACATGTTAGGAGCCTTGTACTTGCTGCCGTAGTATACCATTGGGGTATTACACATGCTGTCGCTGACTAGTTGGGGTGTTAGGTTGATCTCTTTCACTGCCGTTTGACAAGTTCTGAGTGTGAGTTGTGTTGATATATATATATAAAGTGATCTTGTTGAACAATTGTTTGAACTTTGTTTGAGTTATATTTTGGAAATATATTCTTGTGCATATTATTCTTGTGCTCGTTGTGGTTGTATTTTCTAACACTTGTTTCGGGGGTATTAAAGTGTCGGGTCGAGGATCTTACTGAGTTATATTTATATATAGTTCACTCCTTGCTTGCATGTCTATGCAGATGCTGTTGCGAGAGGTGAGACTATGGCTGACGAGTCCATTCGCATAGGTTCTATTGCTGAGGTGAGCCTTCGCATTGATTCGTGGAGGCTATCGTTTCAGCTTTATCTACTTTAAATATATAGTCTCTTTCTTGAAGTTTGCATGCCCAACAGCTAAACTCATGTAACTCTGTTAGATGCTCCATTGTCTTAGTGTGGGGTTTGAGCTAGAGATACACTACTTAAACAGTTGTGTGCTTTCTTATAAATTGAAACTTGATTTTGGTTGGATAATCATTTCATTTTTACGACTATTGATGCACTTGGAGTTGCACATATTGTATTTAAGTGCTTATAGAAAATGTTAAGTGTATGGAAAATAGGTTCGCCTGGCGGTGGTGTTAGGCGGTGCCAATCACGTCCAGGGGGTATTTTGGGACGTGATAAATATGAGTAGTGTTGATACACTGAACAAAGAAAATAACAGGCTACACCAAAGATTCAATCATTATAAACATGTCAACTCATATATTTTATAAAGAATACATGAATCAGAAATTCAAGACATCAAAAGGAAAATGAAAGCCAAGAACACATCTTTAATACAATAAAACACCCTATAAAAGTGAGACCTGGATTGAATCTGTGGGGATGAGGCCATTGATGTATGCATCTGCTATATGAAAGTTTTCAATAGTATATGAAAGATTCCCAATAGAATTGGGTAGAACACCATTCAACGGATTGGATCCACTTGTAGATATCGCAGCATCTGACAGTCAGCCAAAGAATTGAAGAATCGCAGCTCATGCTCCCTTGGTTCATTGGTAAGTTGTTTATGATGTAGGAACAGATCTTGGAGCTCATGAAGATTTCCCAAATTAGTTGGAACAGTTCCTGTGAGAAAGTTATGTTCTAGCTCCAGTATCACAAGCTTGGAAGCGTTTGTTATGAACAATGGAATTTCCCCTTTGATCTGATTTTCTCCCAAAATAAGTTCCTTAAGGTTCTGAAGATGAAGAGCTGTAGTAGCTGGAATTCTACCCAAGAGGTTGTTGGAACCGAAATTAATGATTTTCAAAAAAGATGTATTGAAAATAGCCTCTCGAATTTGACCAATAAGATTATAATTATGCCCAAAGGTTAATTGCCTCAAATTGGATATATTTAGGGATTGAGAATCCAGGTATTGCAGAATTTAACCAAACAATGTTATAATGACAATAACAACGATAATAATAAGTTGATAATAACAATAATTAAAAAAAATAAAGAAGACACAAATTTAACGTGGTTCGGTCAGTGTTACCTAGTCCATAGGCGGAGAGGATACAAAATTAGAGTAGATACTCTAAGTAATCCCAAATCCCCCAAGAGAATAACCTCACTAGATCACTCCAAAGAAAGGGTCACATAAGTGTTTTCCAACACTCACTCTCTCATAAAATACTTTAAAAGGAAAGGCAAAAGGAAGAAAGCAATGAAAAGTTTTCAAATGCTTCAAGGTGAGTTTTAAGTGAAAGAACTCTCCTCTATTCATAGTAGAGAAATTCCTGGTCTCTAAGTAGCAAATTAGAAAAAGAAAAACTATCCCGATAATTCTCATCCATTCATTGGTTTCTTTGGCACCAAGAATGATTTTGAGCCAAGATTTTAATTATAATAGGCTTGAGCCAATTAGGGATGGAGCCCACATAATTTCAACCAATTAATAATGGTCATATTACAAATCTCTACCTTGGCCTAATTTTGATTAATATAATTAATTTGCTCAATTCTCTCTGCAAAAGCCCATCTGGGCCAAAATATTCTTCATAAATAGCAATCAAGTCCAAGCAAAGCTTGAACTTGCCAACTGAAAGAGGCTTCATAAACATGTTGGTAGGATTGTCTCTAGTGTTGATCTTCTGAATAGAGACTCTTCCTTCAATAACAGTTTCTCGAATGAAATGATACTTGATGTCAATATGCTTCATCCTCTCATGATATATCTGATCTTTAGTCAAGTGAATGACACATTGACTATCACAGAAAATGGTAATAACACCTTGATGTAAGCTGAGTTCAGCAAATAGACCCTTCAACCGTAAGGCTTCTTTGATCGCCTCAGTCACTGTCATATATTCTGCTTCAGTAGTAGATAAAGCTACTACATGTTGTAATGTAACTTTCCAACTGATAGCGCAACCACTGATGCAAAATACGTAGCCTGTCAGTGATCTTCTTTTGTCAAGATCGCCTACATAATCTGAGTCTATAAAACCAATCAAAGTGTTAGTATTTCTCCCAAACTCCAAACATGCGTTCAAAGTACCTTGCAAGTATTTGAGAATCTATTTCACATCTTGCCAATGTGTTTTACTAGGATAAATCATATATCAACTTACAACACTAATTGCTTGTGAAATATCCGAATGTGTACACACCGTTGCATACATTATACTACTAGCTGCATTGGAATACGGTACCTGTGCCATATACCTCTCTTCTTCCTCTGACTACAGTGATTGAGTAGCTGATAGCTTGAAATGAGCAGCAATAGTACTAACTGGTTTAGCATCTTTCGTACCAAACCTCTCCAAGGCCTTATCCAAGTACTTCTTCTGGGTCAGGAATAACCTGTTGACTCCTCGATCTCTTTTGATCTCCATGCCAAGAATTTTCTTAGCTGCTCCCAAATCTTTCATTTCAAATTCACTTTTCAGCTGATTTTTCAAATTGTGAATTTCTGTCAAATCCTTAGCAACAATGAGTATATCATCAACGTATAACAATAAGTAAACAAATGGACCATAATTTAACTTCCGGAAGTAAATACAACTATCATACATGCTCCTCGAATAATCATAACCCAACATAAAGGAATCAAACCTCTTGTACCATTATCGTGGAGACTGCTTTAATCAGTATAAGGATTTCTTCAACAAGCAAATGTGATCTTCTATTCCTTCAATTTCAAATCCTCCAGGTTGATGCATGTATCTTTGTTCCTCAAGTTAGCCATGTAAGAAAGCTGTCTTAACATCAAGCTGTTCTAATACCAAATTATACATGGCAACTAAAGCAAGCAAGACACAAATAGAGCTATGTTTAACAACATGTGAGAAAATATCACTAAAATCAACTCCTTGTATCTAATTATAGCGCTTTGCAACTAATTTTGCCTTATACCTTGCAGCTTCAACCCCTGAAATTCCATCCTTTTTCTTGAAGACCCATTTGCAACCAAAATTTTTTTCCCCTAATGGCGGCTTCACAAGAGACCAAGTACCATTCTTGTGGAGAGATTCAATTTCTTCATTCATTACCATCAGCCACTTGGCTAAATCAGCATCAAAAACTGCTTCTGAATAATTTGATGGCTTTCCAATTACTTTAGTTTCTTGTGCAACTTAAAAAGCAATACAACATAATCTCCATACCTTCCTAGTTTTTGAATTTGTCTCCTTGGTCTGTGTGTGGCTATGAATACTCGTATGGTTCTACTTCAGAAGTCACAACTTCTAAAGCTTTAGTTTCTGGAGTTTCAACTGTATTTTGTTCCACAGTTGATGAGTTTGGCTCAAAAGAAATGCCAAGCTCAACCTCCACCTGCTCTTTATTCTTGTTATAAGAACCAGAAGATTCTTTTTTGGGATGCAACATAGAAGATTCTTTTTTGGGATGCAGCATAGAGGATTCATCAAAGGTTACAACTCTGCTAATTATAAATTTTGGTGATTTGGGATCAAGCCACCAAAGTCTGTATCCTTTCACCCTAGATGCATATCCAATAAAAATATACTTTTTAGCCCTTGGCTCTAATTTTCCATCATTCACATGCATCTACGCAGGACAACCAAAAAATTTTAAGTCAGAATAACTAGAAGGTGTATCGGACCACATTTCCTTCATAGTATTAAAGTTCAAAGGTGAAGAAGGAGCACGGTTGATAATGTAACAAGTTGTAGAGATAGCTTCTTCCCAAAAATCATTTGTCAAGCCAACATTTGAGATCATGCAACAAGCTCTTTCTAAAAGAGTTCTGTTCATACTTTTGCAATACCATTTTGTTGAGGAGTCATACTCACAGTGCGATGTCGAGCAATTCCTTCATTTTTGCAAAACTCGTTGAACTCATCATTACAAAATTTTAAGCCATTATCTGTTCTAAGCCGCTTGACCTGTTTTCCTGTTTGTTTCTCAATCAAAACTTTCCATTGTTTGAAAGTTAGAAAACCAACACTTCTACTTTTCAGGAAATATACCCAATCTTTTCTTGAATAATCATCAATGAAAGTTAACATATACCTGATATCATCTTTTGATGGAGCACGAGAAGGAACCCAAATAAATGAATGAATGTAATCCAAAGTACCTTTTGTTCGATGAATTGCTGGAGATTTGAAGCTAATGTTGTTTTTTTGGCTCGAAGTCCCACACCGGAAGATAATTAGACATAGAGAGGTAACCTTAGACTATAAAAGGAAGCCTCCCCCTTTTGTTTTTGACACACCAAACGTGAAGCCTTCTAACTCTTCTAGAGGCTTAGTTTATTTTCTCTCTTTTGTAGTTTCTCGGAGAAATATATTTGTAGTGGTGTCCGGGGACTTAGGCATAATTGATCGAACCTCGTCAAATCTTGATAGTCTCTTTATTTGTTTTTCTGCTTCTTATTTATCATTGTTAGCCGTTATTAAATTTGCTATTGGTGGAAAAATAGCTCGAATTTCCACAACAATTGGTATCAGAGCTTTGGTTGAAATTTCTCTTAAAATTTTAGTATGCTCTGTGGTTGCGATTTTAACTGATCTTCCACATCAGAAAAAATTTATTGAGATTATTTTTTGTAAGTTTGTGTTAAAATTGCTAAGTAATATATTGTCTAATTAAGTGTATGTCTAGGAAAGTTCTGTCTAAGAAAACTGATTTTTAAGTGGGACCGTGTGACCCCTCCAGTTTTTCCTGAAAATTTTCCTGATGCATTTTTCAGGCTAAATTATTACTAGTAATTTTTTCACTTTAGAGTAAAAATGGCTGATAATAATGAGCAGACTTTGAGAGCCACAGTTTCTACTACATCAACTTCGGCAGCATCTTCGTCATCAATTTTGACGAGATTTGCTGCGCCAAATGCAAGATTTGCGGTGGAGATTTTTGATGGTACGGGTCATTTCGGGATGTGGCAAGGTGAAGTTCTAGACG
>JACEIK010002238.1:38453-50514 GCA_018107945.1 Datura stramonium | reverse complement strand
AGATTCAAGTTAGAATCCAGATCCATCAAATGTGTTTTTTAGGTTACCCACCTGGGAAGAAGGGGTATAAGCTGCTAGACTAATCCTCACACAAGGTTTTTCTTTCAAGAGATGTTTTGTTTTATGAATAATACTTTCCCTTTTCTACCACCTCTACTCTTACTACCCGACCTGTTTCTTCTACCATTCCTGCCACTGTGTTCCCTACATCAACTTCTCCTACTATTTCTGATTCTCCTTACTCTTCTACTCTCCCTATTTCCCTTCCACCATCTCCACCTCCTACATCTCCTCCTACTCCCGTCACTCCTTCCTATACTGTCACATCTTTCTCTCCATCTTCTCCTACTTTATCTCCTATTCCTATCCCTCCTTCTCTTAGGAGATCTGCTCGAAAGCATCATCTGCCTTCTTATCTCCAAGATTATGTTTGCAACACAATTATTCTAACTAATCTTATATCCCACTGTTTTGCCTCTCCAGTCTCTCCCTCTGTTCTCCCTTTTTCTACTCTATCAAATGCTAACGAATCCCTCTTACCCTCCATTTCTTGTATTTCTGAACCCACCTCTTTTTCCCAAGAATCTATACACCCAGGTTGGTTGGAAGCAATGTCCAAGGAATTGAGGCTTTGGAGGCTAATAACACTTGGGAAGTTGTACCTTTACCCGAAGACAAGAAGGCTTTGCCTTGCAAATGGTTGTATAAAGTTAAAAATCTACATGATGGGTCGATTGAGAGACTTAAAGCCCGTTTGGTTGTTCGTGGGGATATTCAGCGAGAAGGGATAGATTTCACAGAAACTTTTAGCTTTGTTGTTAAAATGACTACCATATGTTGTTTATTGGCAATTGCAGTAAAAAAAGGGATGGATTGTTTCCCAATTTGATGTGAACAATGCCTTCCTGCATGGCGAACTGCAGGAAGAGGTCTATATGAAATTTCCAGAGGGTATGTCCCCCCTCCCCCCCTCACCTGCTCATGTGTGTAAGCTTCTTAAGTCTCTGTATGGTCTGCAACAAGCTTCTCGACAATGGTATGCTAGACTCACCTCTGCCCTGAACTTCAAAGGTTACACACATTCCATCAATGATTATTCCTTATTCTTTAAGGATTCAGTAGGTTTGATTACTATTTTAGCAGTCTACGTTGATGACATATTGTTCACAGGGAATGATCCTATAGAATTGGCTTCTTTGAAAGCTTTTTTGCACTCTGAATTTCGCATTAAAGATTTGGGTCCTGCTCATTATTTTTTGGGCTTAGAACTACTTCGAGATTCTCATGGCCTGATTTTAAGTCAACGGAAATTTACCTTGGATCTGCTGGCAGAGTTTGGTTGTTCTGATTTGAAGCCCGTTTCTTCCCCTCTCGACCTTGCTCATAAACTTCACGCTAATGTTGGTGCCTCAATCCCTGATGCGACTCTTTATCATCGTCTTATTGGCAAATTGAATTTTCTCACTCACACAAGGCCTAACATCTCTTTCACTGTTCAGCACCTAAGCCAATTTATGTAATCACCTCGTCAACCCCATTTTGATGTTGGTCTTAGGGTTTTACGTTATCTCCTCACAGATCCCGGCATGGGCATTTTTTTCTCTTCATCTCCTTCTTTTGATCTGCTTGCTTTTTGTGATTCTGATTGGGGGGCTTGTTTGGAATCCCATCGGTCTATTAGTGGGTATTTCATCACTCTAGGAGGTTCTCCCGTTTCTTGGAAATCCAAAAAGCAATCTTTGCTTTCCCTTTCATCGGCTGAAGCCGAATACAGATCCATGTGCCATGTGGTCGCGAACTCATTTGGTTGGTACGTTTGTTGATAGATCTCGGTGTCCCACCTTCTCTCCCCGTTCCGCTTCTTTCAGGTAGCCAGACGGCTATACATATTGCCAAAAACCCGGTATTCCATGAACGCACCAACATGTGGACATTGATTGTCACTTTGTTCGGCAGCAGTATATTGCCGGACTCATTTCACTCTCTTTTGTTCCTTCAGCTGGTCAGATCACCGACGTCCTCACGAAGCCGCTTTTTGAGCCTCGTTATCACTCTGCTTTGTCCAAGCGGGGGTTGTTTCACCACCCTCCATTTTGACGGGGGATGTTGGGAATATGATTCCTACCTATACTAATGAAGAAATGAAGCAGAAGAAGACAATGGCGAAGGACCATTCTCTCAGACACAAATCAGATCCCTCGACAATATCGAAGTCTCTTATTCCCTCAGCTTCAAGTGATCACAACCGCTCATCAACTTTCATCAACTCTTCATCTCAGCAATCTATTTGATCAATGATAGAAATGATTCCAGTAGCTTCCATTTGCCAGGTGTATAGGACAGTTGTTTAATTTATTTCTTTTATCTTTTCTTTTCTTTAGTTTGTTGCATCCTGTTATAGGATAGCTAATAGAAGGATTACAAGTGTACAAATAGGATGATAGAGTTTATTCTTTATTTTTTCATGTAAATGCATGCACATTCTATCAATGAAAATACAGAGAAAATTTCCACAAAATTATTCTACAATCTAATTTCTAACAAATTTTTCTACTAGCTTTAGACATTTCAATTTCATGTAGCTGAAAATTTTTATGGACTGAGACAGACTTGCTCAACTTCATAAATAGATCAAGTACATCAAAGTTCTATATTAGCCGATACACAAAAAAATATTGAAGTGATCTATATTCAAAACCCAAACTTAAATTATATTTGATCCAATTAGCAAAACGTGTTGGGCATATTCACTACATAAAAAATTAAAATCCCTATAATCAATTTGTTTCTCTATGCTACCAAACCGTGACAAACATACAGGTGTAGAAAGAGATACCAAACTACAGAAAGATCAAAATAATTTTGCTCTCCATCCCGTTTTCACTACACAATTACTATTTCAACAATCAAACAATTTTTTCCTATGACTATGACTTTAAACATTGTAAACATTTATTATATAGTTCTAACTATGTATATGAATTTCAAGAATAGAATAGTAGGTGGAACTACAATTAATGATGGTGGTTCAATTGATGCCTCTTCATCGGAAAATTACACTATAAAAAAGGTAAAGTCGATTTTCTTTTTTAATATATTTAACTTGTTGAATCACTTGATATAAGGAAATTTTCTAGTGAAGTGGCAAAGGGGATCAAAATTTGCTTAAGTTCAGAAGTTCTCAAATCCTAGGTGACACATACTTTTTTTTTCTTTTTCTGGTAATCCCCTAGTCAAAATTAATTTCTGGCTCAACCACTATTACCGACAACATCAACCCATTGTGATCCCACTGGAGTCTGGGGAGGTAGAATGTACGCAGATCTTACATTTATCTCAGAGGTGGAGAGATTGTTTCCGATAGACTCTCGTTTTTTAGAAAAAATAGTCCTAAAAAAATAACAGCAGTATAAGAGACAATATACAATAACAAAACGACAGTTAGTAACAGTGCAAAACTACACAACAATAATATAGTAATTGAGATACAAGTAACAAGTAACAGAAATCAATGGTCAAGGAACTATAGGAGCAATACTAGGCCTACTACTGAAAAGCTTAACCACTATTACCATGTTCAAAGTTATGCTAAAAAAATATTGATCTTTTACTCCTAAACCCCTCCATTCATTTATACAATGTATGTATTCAAGTTATATGCACGGAACAGTGTAATGATTTTTTCCACCATCATGGTAATTTTAGAGCAGTTTTACATACCATTGATTCTAGTTTACCAATCAATACTATTTAAACAGAGTTAATTCAAATTGAGTAACTTTTATGTAGCTAATTGAGTTCATCAAAATGAAGTTTGCCGTAACACAACAAGAATCTGAGACTAAAAAAAAATAAAAAATTGATACGGTTCTTGACCAGCAGTGTCCCAGATCTGAGCTTTAACAGAGTTGTGCTGAATCACAAGGGTTCGCTTCACGTCTGGAATTCAACCCCAATAGTAGACTTAGAATTGAGGCTAAATTCGTTACGAGCAAATCAAGCTTGTATCTAAGACTTAGCCTATAGCTGAATCGCCAATTAACACCACCTTGAACACATAATCTATCTTCTGGCTCGCATCCCCATATCCACTCGCCATTAATTTACCAGAAAACTTCTCTTGCAATCAGCAGCTGAAAATGCAAACAGAGGACACGGAGATCTTTGCTTAGTCTTGAAGACGAGTTTACATATTTTTCCATGGACCGCTGTGTTTATTCTTACCTTTTAATTTTCAGTAAATCACCAAAAATTCATCTCAAGTATTACGGTTTTTTAAGTTTTATATCTAAATTATTATATGTACAATTTTTTTATTTGAATTATTACTAAATATTTATCGAGACACACCTCAATTATCAGTTACTCTTTTTTTCTACCTGAAATATTACACCTGATTGTTCAGGTATAAAACTTGAAAAATCATGATACTTTAGTTATGTTTTTTTATCTTCCACTCTTTAATTTTTTTGAAGTAATAGTCAAAAGCACATTTAAAGTATTTGTATTTTCTATTTGAATTATCACCAATTATTATATTAATACTTTCAAGCTGACTCGACCAAGTGTTTGAATACAATCATCAAAAAGTGCGCGACAACTTAATTTGCCCATAAAGTTCCGTTCACATGACAACTGACTCATTAATTTTTAGATGTGTTTTAATAAATAGTTGGTAATAGTCCAGATAAGAAATGCAAAGGCATGATTGTTTAAATAGAAAACTAGCAAAAAAGTGATACTTCATGTGTAAATTTTTATTTTTTTTTAAATTTCAATTAATTCCTTTAATTATATATCCACGTTGAGTGCCACTTAGCAGCATTTTAAAAAAAAAAAGAAAAAAGAGTGTAGTACACATGTCATCAGATTAGCCGTGATGTGTTTCAATAAATAGTTGGTAATATTTCAGGTACAAAATTCGCAAAAACGTGATACTTCCGGTGTGTTTTTTACCATTAACTCTAATTTTTTTGAAAAAAAACCCAAATATTCTCTTTATTTAAAACTAATATTAGGGACTAGGGTATATAGAATCTGTTGGGGGACCTAAGAGACTGTGGTTTACCTTGGGCGAATGTCAGCAGTATTCATGAACTTAGCTGATACAACACATTAGAACAACATTGTTGACGATCTTTTACTCCGACAGCATTTGGGGTTCCTTGAATACCAGATAAATCCTTAACCCTTCCCCTCTTTTACTAAGAGTAGAATGTTCTTGTAAATTTCGAGTTGTATTTTGATAAATAGTTAGTTAGTTTAGGTAGGAATGCAAACAAATGATAGTTCAAATAGATAATTCGCAAAAGAGTAATACTTTATGTAGGAATTTTTTTATAAAAAAATTGAATTAATTCCTTTAATTATCCATGTGGAGTGTCACTTGACAATATTTTTAAACAAAAAAAAAGTGTAGTACACACACCATCAGATACTAGCCAAAATGTGTTTCAATAAATAGTTGGTGATACTTTAGGTAGGAAACTCGCAAAAATGTTATTTCAAAAAAATAATATTATCTTTTTTATTTAAAATAATATNTTTATTTAAAATAATATTAGAGACTATGGTAGAATCAATCGGAAGACCTGAGGATGGTGGTTTACCTTGTGGGGGATGTTAGCTGTTTGAGTTTGCTTATCTCCAACTCGTGAACTTATCCAATATGACACATTAGAACGCCATTGTTGATGGTCTTTTACTGTAGTAGCATCTAGTGTTCCTCGAACACCGATAAATCCTGAATCCTTCCCCTCTTACTGAAAGTACAAAATGTTATGAGGGAGAGAATTATAAGATGAGGAAATCGAACCATCACCAACAAGGTGAAAGTTTAAATAGCCAACCAACTGTGCCCCCAAATGTCATTATCCAAAAACATCTTTTTTTTTCCCTAAAAGTTTCTTATAATTAATTGTATTTTTCTTATAAATTATTTATTTCTTGTATATCTCTTCTCTTTTAATTTCTTTCTTCATCTTATTCTTTTAGATGAATTCATCTTTCATCTTCATTTTGTTGATCCTTGTTCAATTGTTAATTAGCTTTTTCAAGTTCTTCAATGTAGTTGAAAGAAAATGGATAATTCTACTATTTGGCGAATGCGAAAAGTGATATGAGTGTGGAGAAAGTGATAAGTAGGTGTCTAGTTGATATAAGTAGGTGTCAAGGAAATTTACTTCTTTACTTCTTCAAAATGCAATTTACTTGCACGAACTAAAGAAAGATGTTTAACCAAGGATATTCAGTTGAACCCTAAATTAAGCTTTGACCGCAAAGAGAGTAGCCAACACTGATAATAATCTGGCTTCTTTTCAAAGTAAATCACAAAGATGAAGGTTTTTTTTTCTTTTTCTAATAATGGTGGTGTTTGACCAATTTACGCACATCTCAGGTATTTCACTTGATACTAATTATCTCCTAATATTAAAGATTGACAGAGATGAAAGTGAGCTATCTCAACATAATTATTCGAAGGATAAGAAAAGTGCTTAGTTTAGGAATTGTTTATTTTTTCCCACACTATCAAATCCGTTCCAGTGTGGTTGGATTCTGTTCAACAACCCAAAAACTTAGAGTAAATTTTTTGTTCTTTCCACTGCTCGAAGTGATTATTACCAGGTGTTTTCACGTCTTACCATAATGCCCAATTTTTCGATTGATAAACAAGAAGGAAAATGGAACAATTGAGTTAAGAAGAAGATTGTTAAATTATTGAAAGGAATTAAAAAATATGAAGGAAATTCAAAAAGAGGTGAGGAGATATTTACAAGCTTGCAAATAGATAGCAAAAAAGAAACAATCAAACCATAGTTACTAAAGTAAAATACATTTGAAACCACTCAAATATGAAATTACAATAGGAGGGAATGTAACACTCCTAGTAGTACAAACGACTTTATCAAACCAGGTAACCAAAAAACAACTTATTAACTTCTACATAACCAAAAATGTGTTCTTGATTCTATTAAGCCTCTTGACTACATTTTTCATGGTTATTCTTGATTCTGGTGTTTCCTTTGTGCAGTCTAAAGCCAATTCTATCATGGAGGCTATGCAGATTTCACTTTTAGAATTGATTTGTTCTTCCTTGGAAAAAAGATTTCCATCCACAACATCCCTCATAGTCCTTGGAAATGCTTGTGTTATCCATTTTCTCAAGTCAAGATATTCATTGAACACCTCTTCATCCGTTGGCCTTCTTTTTGCCAATACCTCCATTAGCATGATGCCGTAGCTGTAAACATCACACTAGTGGATACTATTCCCTCCGAGCCATATCCTTAGAAGAATGAAATGAAAAAAAGTTACTCAATTGAAATATAACAATAAATATGTACTAACAAACACGTTTATTTAGTTCTAGATTTTGACAAGGGCTTAATAATGATAAGAGCAAATAGAAAACAAAGGGTCTTCAATATATAAGTGAAATAGAAAGAGACTAGTTTAGCTGGTGCAATATACCCGAGAGTGCCCAAAGTCTCAGTATGTGTCATGGACTTGCTTACAGCTAAAGTTTTAGAGATGCCAAAATCACCAACATAAGCCACCATATCTTCATTCAAAAGAACGTTGGCTGGCTTCAGGCCGCAATGAACTATCAGAGTATCATTACCATGATATGGATATTCAATTGTCGTAGCTGCATCAAGCATTACAGTGACTCTTTGAAGAAGGTTCAAGTGGCAATCTTCTCTGTACAACCAATTCTCAAGACTCCAGTTGGATATATATTGCAGAACAAAGGTTCTTATATAGTCACCAGAAAGTAGTAATCATAGGAACAAAATTTCTGTGTCTAACATTTCTCATCATTTCACATTCAGTATCAAACCTCTTGCATACTTGCTTATTTTCCAAATCCAGAACCTTTATGGCCACCCCAGTTCAACTAGATAATGTGCCTTTGTACACTGAGCCGGAGCTTCCCACACCAATTAAATTTGATCCATCAAAATTATATGTTGCTTGTTGAATCTCATGATAAGAAATTAATTGATAAGTCCTTATCTCCGGAACCTTTTCAACATCTTTGGACTTTCCTTTCTTCTTTCATTTCCTTATCCAAGCTGACACCAACAAGAATATCAGAAAGGATGAAGTAACCACTGGAATAACAAAATTTTAGCACAAGCTTCTTAAACTTTGATTGTTTTCTAGGATTAGTGATAGGGCAAGCAGGAACCTCTAATATGTGCATTCCACATAGACCTTTGTTCCCAAGAAATGATTGCAAAGTGGAATTTGCAAACACACCACCACTGGGTATTTCACCTTCTAAATCATTAAAAGAAACATCGATGGCTTTAAGGTATGAGAGCTTTTCCAAACACTTAGGAGTAGTACCTGACAAGGCATTCAAAGACAAATCCAAGAATTCCAAGCTTATCAAGTTGGCAAAGGATAATGGAAATGAGCCTGAAAATGAATTGTTCAACAGGTCAAGAGACTTCAAGTTTTGGAGGTCCCCACATTTTCTTGGTAGCATTCCTGAAAAGTGGTTACTAGAAAGATCTAGTTATACGATGGCCTTCAGTCCTCCAATTTCCTGCGGAACTTCTCCCTCTATAGAATTTTGTGACACGTTTAGATGGAGAATACTGCTCATTTTCCAAAGGCTTGAAGGAAACTTTGAAGATAATCTGTTAGAATTCAAAAAAAATTCTTGTAGGATGCTCCTAAACATTCTGGAATTAATCCAGAGAGCTCATTATTATCTATGTCTAATGCAACCAAATTAGATGAACTGCATAGTATCTCTGGAATATGTCCTTGTAATTTATTGTCAGTTAGATACAACCCTTGGAGTTGCTTAAGGTTTACCAATTTCAGAAGGAATACTCCTCGTCAAGTTGATCTCATGAAAGAGTAGGGTTGTAAGACTGCTCATGTTGCCTGTACTTGCGGGAATGAAGCCACTAATGTGTGCATCTGCTATATAAAAATTTTCAATAGTAGATGAAAGATTCCCAATAGAATTGGGTAGAACGCCATTCAACGGATTGGAACCCACTTCTAGATATTGTAACATCCGACAGTCCGCCAAGGTATTGAAGAATCGCATCTCATGCTCTCTTGGTTCACTGGTAAGTTGATTACTATATATGTAGGAGCAGTATTCGCAGCTCCTGAAGATTTCCCAAATTATTAGGAATAGTTCCTGTGAGAAAGTTATATTCTAGCCCCAGTATCTCAAGCTTGGAAGCATTTGTCATGAACAATGGAATTTCACCTTTGATCTGATTTTCTCCCAAAAACACTTCCTTAAGGTTCGGAAGATGAAGACCTGTAGTGGCTGGAATTCTACCCGAGAGGTTGTTGAAACTGAAATCAATGATCTCCAANATATTAAAAATAGCCTCTGGAATTTGACCAATAAGATTATAATTATTTGAAAAGCTCAATTGCCTCAAATTGGACAGTTTTCCTAATTCATGAGGAATTTGCCCCTCCAAGCGATTTATTCCACATTAAAGATTTCGGAGAGTGGAAATATTGCCCAATGAAGTGGGAATAGTCCCATCTATTGGATTGTCACTGTTAGAGTGGGTTAAAGTCCCACAAATTGGTTGGGGAATGGATTGGTGATATGTTTATATGGATTTGGGCAATCTCTCCTCATGAGCTAGCTTTTGGGGTTGAGTTAGGCCAAAGTATCATATATTTACATGGTATCAGAGCCAGTTTCATCCCCGTTTGGACTCCTGGTCCATGCTCCAGTTGGGTCTGGGCGTGAAGGGGGTGTTAGACTGGGCTAAAGTCCCATATTGGTTGGGGAATGGACTGGTGGTTTGCTTATATGGATTTGGACAATCTTCCCCTCATGAGCTAACTTTTAAGGTTGAGTTAGACCCAGTTGCCATATCTTTGTATGGAAATGCCACAATATTTACTAGTATTTCACCAGTTATGTTGTTGAAAGATATGGACAACGCTTTGAGTTGTGTAAGCTGGCATATGTTGGAAGGAATGTGACCAGAAACTTGGTTGTGAGATATACCTAAAAGCTTCAGATTTGACACAATATTCTCTTCATCAAGAAAGAGAGAGCCGGAAAGGCTATTGTATCCCAGAGACGCGACAAGAAGCGATGAGATATTAAACAATGCTCTGCAGAAATGGAACCTGTTAACTGGTTATCGACCAAGTACAACTCTACAAGTTGGTTCAAATTACCGATCTCCTTGGGAATGTTGCGATTGATTCTATTCCCAGACAAATAGAAGTTCATCAATTTTTTGGCATTTCCAATGTAAGGAGGGGTTATACCTGTGAGGCTATTGTTGCTGAGATTTAAGACTCCGAGTTCGAGTACATACCCTGGCCCTTTCCACATTTCACCACTGAGTTCATTGTAAGCCAATGAAATCTTTTGAACTTTCTGGTGTTGATATAGACTTGTCGGGGTACTTCCTTCTAGCTGATTGTTCTGAACATCAATCACTCGCAAGCGAGGCAAGTGGCCAAGGCTGTAAGGGATGCCACCATGGAGGAAGTTGTTCTCGAGATTGTGCTCTCTGAGAAAGGGCAAATTGGCCAAAGACGGCAAAATTGTGTCTTGAAGTTGCAAATCAGGAAGAGTCAAGGCTATAACTCTTTGCCTTTTTGGACTACAAGTGATACCAAACCAAGAGCAAAAAGAAGTATTCTTGGTCCAATTATTGGCCAAAAAATGACTCGGACTTGTAATAATATTTTGGAAAGCTAGCAGTGCTTCTTGGTCTGTTTCATTTGAGGAAGCAGCTGATATAGAAACGGAGTAATACTGAAATACAAAGAGAAGAATCAATAAGACACTGTGCTTCTTCATGCTGTTATTCCATTATATAGCAGCAGGATACCTGAAAAAAAAGAAGAGAGAGAGAGAAATTGGAAAAGGATTATAATGTGCAAATGTTAATATTAATTAATTTCATCTTATTGTACTTGCCCAAGTCTTCACGACATCATCATCAACAACAACACCCAGCCAAGGTTGATATTGCTATTTCCAAAGTCTTCACGGCAAACGTATCCCCACATGTAGTGTCACATCAAGTGTACAAAACATTAATTTCTTTCATATGGAATGGTCTTTAAAATCAAAATTATTTGATGGCCATAATAAAATGTTGAATGCATTCTATCTGACCTCTTTTTCCTATATTTATAAGCTATGGTTTGTTCATCATTATTAATTATTGTAACTCTTCCCCTAGAAACTTGTTGGGGCGTGTGTGTATATCAGTATATGTGTTCGTTTTATTTAAAATTTGGGAAAGAACCCTGGGGGTGTGACCTAAAGATCAATAAAGTGGGTTGGGAATCATAAGGTTTCAGATTCAAATTCTAGAAGAGTCAAAAAGTACTAGGTGATTTTTTCCTATCTGTGCGAGGTATCCCATCAAATTAGTTGAGATACGCGATTATGTATTTCTATTTTTTTTCTTTCACTATAATTAATAACAGTCGTGAACATATGTATATTCTATGAAATTTTTTACTGTAATACGTAACTGAAGAGATATAGTAATCATAACATTAATTTAAGAGTGAATAGGTTAATAAACCATCAAACTAAATCATATTAAAACCCCATGGAGGAGGAATATAACATGCTGAACATCATGCTCCAGAAGCTCCTACAAAAGTGTTTCAAGTGGCAGTACACGTGAAAAAAATTTTGAGTAAATAAATTAAAATCCCCTTAAACTATCATCATTTTGCGATTTTCATATTTAATGGGTATTTACAGAATTAGTGAATTACCATGAATTCGTTGTGTCAGGTGAACTCATTTTTAAGACTTTTTTCATCAGTACCCTTGTGCCTCTCTGCAAGTTATTCCAAACATCTTGTATGACATAAAAGTTTCTTATGATTTTGATTTCAACAAGCTTTTATTACATATTAACGAAATGTCATCTCACATCGAGGAATAAATTGGCCTAAAGATAAGAACTCGAGGGGGTAAGGATATTGATTGAGAAAAGTCAGTCAATTTGCATTATTAAGAAAGAAAGAATTTTGAAAAGCATATTATATATTTATATGGTCCCCAACCAAGTCAATGCAG
>JACEIK010002238.1:1557-23341 GCA_018107945.1 Datura stramonium | reverse complement strand
ATCTTCTGAAAAATCTCCCATCTAAACTATCATTTTTTTTCTCTTATGATTTGACATTCATCAGCACTTCATCCATTTGTTTCTCTATGTAAGAAGAATTACAGTATTTATATGTGATATAGGTTTAAAAGAGAAGCTAAGGTAAATAAGAGCAGCATTGTAAACTTATTTATACTAATGGTACATATTACTGTAATATGTACATCCAATATCCAAAACACTGAAAACGTGAGTGGTACTTCAAATCACAAACTCTCATTTCCACCCTCACAATGATTAACCACGCCCCCTCTCGCTCCACCCGATCCTCATAGTTTTATTTTAAATATATGCAAATATTTTTTTCCTTAAATACTTAACACAAGAAAATAAGTAAGAAAAATTTTATTTTTCCAGAAAATATTTTTCATGAAAAATATTTTCCTTCGTTCCAAACACATCCTAAGATTTAAAAATATGGAGAGTGAAAATATTGTGTTAGTAGAAATTATGCGTCGCTGAAAATTATACAAATCACAAAAAAATTTCTAAAAAGATTAGCAAATTGTGTAGTGCGGATTTATGCGGAGTGGAGCATGGTTGAAAATATCAAATTATATTATGCAATGCGGTTTGAAGTCTTTGAGGATTTATGTGCGTTTGCCCCACAACCGCACTGCACCTGCCCTATTTCCATCCCTTACCTCAGTATGATCATTTGTATTTAGCTTCTGTGCGATGTACTACTGGACCACAGATACAGGGATCCTACTATCCTTGTAAATGATGCAAAATCAGTCATTTCATTTTATATTGTGATGACTAAATTCAGAAGTGAGTGGACAAAAATATTGAGAAACATATGGTGAGTTTGATTCAAAAAAACTTAAAGGTGTCTCAGCTTCAGTATAAAGGTTTTTGAAAATCATTCCATCACGATTAGAAATTTTATTATAAAATTTGTTAAAGTTACGAGACTCCAAGAATATTCAAAAAGACATGGCTTGTTTGGATGATTCAACCTCTAAATCCATGGCCATCATCTTTTGCAAAATCTCTTTTTCAGGTTTGCTAATAAGTGAAAATTTCACCTTTTACATGATATCAAACTAGGAAGAAGAAGAATTTAAAAATATAATGGATTGAGAAATGTTTAGGTTAAAAAAAATGTCAAGGAAGATAGTCAAGTTTTTCTAATGACGCACAGTGAAAAGGGAACTAGTGTTTGAACTATTAGAAGATTATCGTTATGTCGGCACATAAATAATCAATATTTGATACGATTGTCTGTGCTTGAATTGACTCTTTAAGTCACAAATTATATGTCAAGCACTAAGATAGGTATCAACTCATGAATAACACATATGTTGATCAAGAAACTAACTAGATGATACTATCATATTCTTATCAAATATAATAAAGTTACAATCGGGGTTTATACTTCTTCACATATCTTGGTTCAATATAATATTTTTCTTCTTCATTTTGGTTTCCATTCAAAATCCAAACACAAATAGAGGTGTTTTTGAAGATAACTTTTTCAAATCTGGCATCAACTCCTAGCTTCTTGTATAGGAAAACATGTTGCACAACATCCTCCTCACACATCCTGAACAAATAGTAATAATTAAGGAGCAAGTTAAATAATAGTATGACAATAAATTAAGATTCAAAATCTATGTATATTTTCTTATTTTATTACGATGTACGTACCTTTTGGAGAAATTAAGCACTTGTTCTTGGAGAAATAATATCCATAAGAAAAGTCATGTGCAAGTACGATTTATCTCAAGTGCTTTTGAAGATGGATCAAATTCATTGGACAAAGGATTCGGTTTAGAATTCAATGTCAAATTCATTTTTATCAGAGTGTATCTTCAAAACCATCGGAACAAAATATATCATAGATGAATGATATATGGTATTCCTGTTTCTTTCTTCGAGGGAAGGATTAAAAATTCGAAGTGAGTGGACAAAAATGTTGAAACATATGATGAGTTTGATTCAAGAAAACTTAAAGTTGTCTCAAAACTTTAGTATAAAGGTTTTGAAGCGTTATTCGTAAGTAGAGATTACTACGGTAGATTGTTAAAGTCACGAGACTCGAGAACATCCAAAAGATATGACTTTTGAATGATTCAACCTCTAAATCCATGGCCATCATCTTCTGAAAAATCTCCCATCTAAACTCATTTTTTCTCTTATGATTTGACATTCATCGGCACTTCATCCATTTGTTTCTCTATGTAAGAAGAATTACGGTATTTATATGTGATATAGGTTTAAAGAGAAGCTAGGTAAATAAGAACGGCATTGTAAACTTATTTATACTAATGGTACATATTATAATATGTACATCCAATATCAAAACAGCAGCGTGAGTGGTACTTCAAATCACAAACTCTCATTTCCACCCTCACAATGATTAACCACGCCCCCTCTCGCTCCATAGATCCTCATAGTTTTATTTTAAATATATGCAAATATTTTTTTCCTTAAATACTTAACACAAGAAAATAAGTAAGAAAAATTTTATTTTTCCAGAAAATATTTTTCATGAAAAATATTTTCCTTCGTTCCAAACACATCCTAAGATTTAAAAATATGGAGAGTGAAAATATTGTGTTAGTAGAAATTATGCGTCGCTGAAAATTATACAAATCACAAAAAAATTTCTAAAAAGATTAGCAAATTGTGTAGTGCGGATTTATGCGGAGTGGAGCATGGTTGAAAATATCAAATTATATTATGCAATGCGGTTTGAAGTCTTTGAGGATTTATGTGCGTTTTGCCCCACAACGCCTTGCGCACCTTATTTCCATCCCTTACCTAGGTATGATCATTTGTATTTAGCTTAAATGCGATGTACTCTTTGGACCACGAGATACAGGGATCCTACTATCCTTGTAAATGATGCAAATGAGTCATTTCATTTTATATTGTGATGACTAAATTCGGGAAGTGAGTGGACAAAAATATTGAGAAACATATGGTGAGTTTATTCAAAAAAAAACTTAAAGGTGTCTCGGCTTCGGTATAAAGGTTTTTGAAAATCATTCCATCACGATTAAATTTTATTATAAAATTTGTTAAAGTTACGAGACTCAAGAATATTCAAAAGACATGGCTTGTTTGGATGATTCAACCTCTAAATCCATGGCCATCATCTTTTGCAAAATCTCTTTTTTCGGGTTTGCTAATAAGTGAAAATTTCACCTTTTACATGATATCAAACTAGGAAGAAGAAGAATTTAAAAATATAATGGATTGAGAAATGTTTAGGTTAAAAAAAATGTCAAGGAAGATAGTCAAGTTTTCTAATGACGCCTGAGTGAAAAGGGAACTAGTGTTTGAACTATTAGAAGATTATCGTTATGTCGGCACATAAATAATCAATATTTGATACGATTATGCATTAGCAGATTGACTCTTTTAAGTCACAAATTATGTGTCAAGCACTAAGATTAGGTATCAACTCATAGATAACACACATATGTTGATCGAGAAACTAACTAGATGATACTATCATATTCTTATCAAATATAATAAAGTTACAATCGGGGTTTATACTTCTTCACATATCTTGGTTCAATATAATATTTTTCTTCTTCATTTTGGTTTCCATTCAAAATCCAAACACAAATAGAGGTGTTTTGAAGATAACTTCCAAATCTGGCATCAACTCCTAGCTTCTTGTATAGGAAAACATGTTGCTAACATCCTCCTCACACATCCTGAACAAATAGTAATAATTAATGACCAAGTTAAATAATAGTATGACAATAAATTAAGATTCGAAATCTATGTATATTTTCTTATTTTATTACGATGTACGTACCTTTTGGAGAAATTAAGCACTTGTTCTTGGAGAAATAATATCCGCAGAAAAAGTCATGTGCAAATGCGATTTATCTCAAGTGCTTTTGAAGATGGATCAGATTCATTGGAAAAAAGGATTCAGTTTAGAATTCAATGTCAAATTCATTTTTATCAGTGTATCTTCAAAACCATCAGAACAAAATATATCATAGATGAATGATATGTAATTGTTCTTTGTTTCTTTCTTCGAGGGAAGGATTAAAAAATTCGAAGTGAGTGAATGAAAATATTGAGAAATATATGGTGAGTTTGATTCAAGAAAACTTAAAGTTGTACGCAACTTTAGTATAAGGTTTTTGAAAAGCATTCCATCATAAGTAGAATTTTACGATAAAATTTATTAAAGTCACGAGACTCCAAAGAACATCCAAAAAGATATAACACGAATGATTCAACCTCTAAATCCATGGCCATCATCTTACGAAAAATCTCCCATCTAAACTATCATTTTTTTCTCTTATGATTTGACATTCCTTGACACTTCATCCATTTGTTTCTCTATGTAAGAAGAATTGCGGTATTTATATGTGATATAGGTTTAAAGAAGCCAAGGTAAATAAGAGCAACATTGTAAACTTATTTATACTAATGGTACATATTCTTGTAATATGTACATCCAATATCCAAAACACTGAAAACGTGAGTGGTACTTCAAATCACAATGTCTCCTTCCCACCCTCACAATGTTCTCCACACCTCTCGCTCCACCGTCCTGTAGTTTTATTTTAAATATATGCAAATATTTTTTTGCTTAAATACCTAACACAAGAAAATAAGTAAGAAAAATTTTTATTTTTCGGAAAATATTTTGAACAATATTTTCCTTCGTTCCAAACACATCTAAAGATTTAAAAATGTGGAAGTAGAAAATATTGTGTTAATAGAAATTATGTGTCGCTAAAAATTATACAAATCACAAAAAAATTCTAAAAGATTAGCAAATTGTGTAGTGCGGATTTATGCGGAGTGGAGCATGATTGAAAATATCAAATTATATTATGCAATGCGGTTTGAAGTCTTTGAGGATTTATGTGCGTTTGCCCCACAGCGCGCACTTCACCTTTGTGCCCATCCCTTACCTCGGTATGATCATTTGTATTTAGCTTAATGCGTGTCTTTGTTGGACCACGGATCTGGGGATCCTACTATCCTTGTAAATGATGCAAAATCAGTCATTTCATTTTATATGGTGATGACAAAATTCAGAAGTGAGTGGACAAAAATATTGAGAAACATATGGTGAGTTTGATTCAAAAATCATTTAAGTTGTCTCGACTTCGGTATAAGGTTTTTGAAAGAATTATTCCATCACAATTAGAAATTTTATGATAAAATTTGTTAGTTACGAGACTCAAGAATATTCAAAAAGACCTGATTGTTTGGATGATTCAACCTCTAAATCCATGGCCATCATCTTTTGAAAAATCTCTTTTCGGTTTGCTAATAAGTGAAAATTTCACCTTTTACATGATATCAAACTAGGTAGAAGTAGAATTTAAAAATATAATGGATTGAGAAATGTTTAGGTTAAAAAAATGTCGAGGAGAAGATAGTCAAGTTTTTCTAATGACCCGGTCGAAAGGAACTAGTGTTTGAACTATTGAAGAATATGGTGTAATGGCGCAAATGGCTCGATATTTGATACGATTGTACGTTGCTTGAATTGACTCTTTAAGTCACAATTATATGTCAAGCACTAATATAGGTATCAACTCATGAATAACACATATGTTGATCAAGAAACTAGTTTGGATGATACTATCGTATTCTTCTTATCAAATATAATAAAGTTACAATCGAGGTTTATACTTCTTCACATATCATGCTTAATTTAATATTTTTTCTTCTTCATTTGGTCTCCATTCAAAACCCAAACACAAATAGGGTGTTTTGAAGATAACTTTTTCAAATCTGGCATCAACTCCTAGCTTCTTGTATAGGAAAACATGTTGCACAACATCCTCCTCACACATCCTGAACAAATAGTAATAATTAAGGACCAAGTTAAATAATAGTATGACAATAAATTAAGATTCGAAATCTATGTATATTTTCTTATTTTATTACGATGTACGTACCCCAGTTGGAGAAATTAAGCACTTGTTCTTGGAGAAATAATATCCACGAAAAGTCATGTGCAAGTACGATTTATCTCAAGTGCTTTTGAAGATGGATGGAATTCATTGGAAAAAAGGATTGAGTTTAGAATTCAATGTCAAATTCATTTTTATCGGTGTATCTTCAAAACCATCGAACAAAATATATCGTAGATGAATGATATGTAATTGTTCACTGTTTCTTTCTTCGAGGGAAGGATTAAAAATTCGAGGTAGTGGACAAAAATATTGAGAAACATATGATGAGTTTGATTCAAGAAAACTTAAAGTTGTCTCAACTTTAGTATAAAGGTTTTTGAAAAGCATTTCATCATAAGTAGAAATTTTACGATAAAATTTGTTAAAGTCACGAGACTCCAAGAACATCCAAAAGATATGACTTTTTGAATGATTCAACCTCTAAATCAATGGCCATCATCTTGAAAAATCTCCCATCTAAACTATCATTTTTTCCTCTTATGGTTTGACATTCATCGGCACTTCATCCATTTGTTTCTCTATGTAAGAAAGTGCGGTATTTATATGTGATATAAGTTTAAAAGAAGTAAGGTAAATAAGAGCAACATTGTAAACTTATTTATACTAATGATAGATATTCTTGTAATATGTACATCAATATCAAAACAATTCGTGAGTGGTACTTCAAATCACAATGTCTCCTTCCCACCCTCACAATGATTAACCACACCCCCTCTCGCTCCACCCGATCCGCATAGTTTTATTTTAAATATATGCAAATATTTTTTGCTTAAATACCTAACACAAGAAAATAAGTAAGAAAAATTTATTTTCCAAAAAATGTTTTTCATGAAAAATATTTTCCTTCGTTCCAAACACATCCTAAGATTTAAAAATGTGGAGAGTGAGTTTAAATTATTTAGCAATGAAAATATTGTGTTAGTAGAAATTATGCGTCGGTGAAAATTATACAAATAAAAAAAAAATTCTAAAAAGATTAGCAAATTGTGTAGTGCGGATTTATGCGGAATGGAGCATGGTTGAAAATATCAAATTATATTATACAATGCGGTTTGAAGTCTTTGAGGATTTATGTGGGTTTGCCCCTTAGCCTTAGCACCTGCCCTATTTCCATCCCTTACCTCGGTATGATCTTTTGTATTTAGCTTTAAATGCGTGTACTCTTGGACCACGGATACGGGGATCCTACTATCCTTGTAAATGATGCAAAATCAGTCATTTCATTTTATATGGTGATGAAAATTGATGAAGTGGACAAAAATATTGAGAAACATATGGTGAGTTTGATTCAAAAAAACTTAAAGTTGTCTCGGCTTGAGTATAAAAGGTTTTTGAAAATCATTCCATCACGATTAGAAATTTTATGATAAAATTTGTTAAAGTTACGAGACTCCAAGAATATTTAAAAAGACATGGCTTTTTTGGATGATTCAACCTCTAAATTCATGGCCATCATCTTTTGAAAAATCTCTTTTTCGATTTTGCTAATAAGTAAAAAATTTCACCTTTTACATATTATAAAACTAGGTAGAAGAAGAATTTAAAAATATAATGGAATTGAGAAATGTTTAGGTTAAAAAAATGTCAAGGAAGATAGTCAAGTTTTTTAATGACACACGATTGAAAAGGGACTAGTGTTTGAACTATTAGAAGAATATCGTTATGTCGGCATAAATAATCAATATTTGATACGATTGTACGTGCTTGAATTGACTCTTTAAGTCACAAATTATATGTCAAGCATAATATAGGTATCAACTCTGTAGAATAACACATATGTTGATCAAACTAGCGATGATCTTTTATCATATTCTTATCAAATATAATAAAGTTACAATCGGGGTTTATACTTTTTCACATATCATGGTTCGATATAATATTTTTCTTCTTCATTTTGGCCTCCATTTAAAACCTAAACACAAATGAGTGTTTTTGAAGATAATTTTTCAAATCTAGCATCAACTCTAGTTTCTTGTATAGGAAAACATTTTTTGCACGGCATCACTCACCATTACATCCTAAACAAATAGTAATAATTAAGGAAGCGAAGTTAAATAATTGTATGCCATTAAATTAAGATTCGAAATTTGTATATTTTCTTATTTTATTATGATGTACGTACCTTTGGAGAAATTAAGCACTTGTTCTTGGAGAAATATCCATAAGAAAAGTCATGTGCAAAGTACGATTTATCTCAAGTGCTTTTGAAGATGGATCCGATTCATTGGCAAAAGGATTCGGTTTAGAATTGATGTCAAATTCATTTTATCGAGTGTATCTTCAAAACCATCAGAACAAAATATATCATAGATGAATGATATGTAATTGTTCACTGTTTCTTTCTTCGAAAAAGAATTTCTTCGAGAATGGTTCAAATTCAGAAGTGAGTGGACAAAAATATTGAGAAACATATGATGAGTTTGATTCAAGAAAACTTAAAGTTGTCTTAGCTTTAGTATAAAGGCTTTTGAAAAGCATTCCATCATAAGTAGAAATTTTATGATAAAATTTGTTAAAGTCACGAGACTCCAGTTTATCAAAGATATGACTTTTGAATGATTCAACCTCTAAATCCATGGACATCATCTTACGAAAAATCTCTTTTTAGTTTTCTAAAAAGAGTGAAAATTTCACCTTTTCCATGATATCAAACTAGGTAGAAGAAGAATTTAAAAATATAATGGAATTGAGAAATGTTTAGGTTAAGAAAAAGAATGCTACTCTAGGTTATATATAGAGGGAAGACATAGCTTAATTTTGCACTTTTACTTTAAAAGTCAAAGTGAACTAATATATTTAGTCATAATAAAGAAAAATATTAATTTTATAAGTTATCAAAAGATTATAAAAGAATAAAAATAACTGATTAAAAAACGTAATTAGAGTTGGGTGGGTTGGTTATGACCCACATTTTAGCTATTCGGCCAGTAACTTTTGGGTGGATGATAACCCCTTGTTTATTATTCAACGCGTTTTGCCCCATTCAAATTGTAACCTTGTGTTTCTCACCTTTAGTTATAAATTTAGGAAGTTCATTACTTTTAAACTCAATGATAGCCGGTAGCCATGCTTCTACTTCTTTTCAAAAGTTTTTTCTGAATCAAACAAAAAAGATAATACACTTTGAAATTAGCTTAGCACTACGTATATTAAATTATTACCTCGAGTTACGGATGTGATGGGGTGGGATGGGCGGGTTTTAGGTTATCCAGGGTGCGGGATGGGTGCGAGAGTGGTGTGGGGGCGGGTTGGAAATGGTTTTTAAATAAGAAATACAATTTCTAAATTATGTTGAAAAGGAAACTTTGTATTTGAGAAAAATGATATTTTGTCTTACTAGTTCCACATTTGGCTCTTTTGTATAACAAAAATAAATGAAAGAAATATACACACATAAAAATTTAAAAAAACTTAACGGGAGACTTGATTTGAGCTAGAGGTGGATCCAGGCCGAGCAAAAGTTGACAGTACCTATGAACCTATAGGTAAGGGTTATGGAAAATCGGTAACTTTTTGTGCATATCACGTGATATATAGAAATTAGATTAGAAATATACTAGAATTATTAGTTTGGGAGCCGAGTAACAAAATAGATTTTGGTCTGTGGTAGAAATAAAACTTGTTAAGCTTGCTGCCATTTTTTATGGGGGTTGGGTTCCCTCTGTCACTTTTATACTTTCATTATAAATAACATCACTTTTCTTCTTTTTTTTAAGAAGAAAAGCATTGTGGTCAGAGTATTATTTTGGTCGGCAGTAGAACTCCTTCATGAAATTGGTCTTCTTCACTTGAGAAAAACATCCTTTTTGCTTCTTACGCATTTAGCGTGTTTTCGATTGTTTTTTGTGATTGGATTCTTGAGCGATTCTACTAAAAAAAATTTCATGGTATGACTATTTCATTTTCAGCTAATAAAATATTGTTGATCGAGAAACTAACTAGATGATACTATCATATGCTTATCAAATGTAATAAAATTACAATCGTAGTTTATATTTCTTCAAAAAAACATATCACAGTTCGATATAAAATTTTCCTAGCAGGTATGGCCTCCGTTTCAAAACCCCAAAGAACAAATGAGGTATCTTTTAAGATAACTTTTCTAAATTTAGCATCAACTCACGGTTTCTTATATAGGAAAATATTTTGCACAACATCCTCTCTGCTATCTGAACAAATAGTAGCTAGCAATTAAAGAACTAGTTATATAATTGTATAGTAGTAAATTAAGATTCGAAATCTATGCATATTTTTCTTATTTTATTCTGATATACGTACCTTTTGAAGAAATTAAACACTTATTTCTTGAAGAAATAATATATGTGAGAAAAAGTCATGTACAAAGTACGACTTATCTCACGAGCTTTTGAAAATGGATCTCATTCATTGGCAAGAGGATTTAGCTTAAATTCAATGCCAAATTCATTTTATCAGCGTATCTTCAAAACCATCACAACAAAATGTATCATAGATGAATGATATGTCATTGTTCACTTTTTCTTTCCTCAAAAGAATTTCTTTGAGGGAAGGGTTAGAATCGGTGAGTGGACAAAGTATTGAGAAACACATGGTGAATTTGATTGAGAAAAATTTAAAGTTGTCTCGGCTTTAGTATAAAGATCTTTGAAAAGCATTTCGTCACAAGTAGAAATTTTATAATAAAATTTGTTAAAGTCACGAGACTCCAAGAACATCCAAAAAAGACATGATTTTTGGATGATTCAGCCCTTTAAATCCATGGCCATCATCTCTGAGAAAAATCTCTTTTTCGGTTGCGCTAATTAGTGAAAATTTTACCTTTTCCATGATATCAAACTAGGTAGAAGAAGGATTTAAAAATATATTGGAATTGAGAAATGTTTAGGTTAAGAAAAAGAATGTTAGTCTGCGGGTTATATATAGGGAAATAGCCCACTTTTGCACTTTTACTTTAACGTCAAAATGAATAATATATTTAGTCACTAATAAAAGAAAAATATTAATTTTATAAGTTATAAAAGATTATAAAAGATTAAATAAAGCAATTAAAACTTAATTAAGTTGGACGGGTAAGATTATGACTACCATTTCAACCCATTTCGACTCGGCTTGTTTCGGCCAAGTAACTTTTGAATGAGTGATAACATTTCGTTTATTGATTAGTACGTTTGACCCTCCCCAAATTTATTGTCAGTCGTTTTGCCACCTATAGTTGTGAGCTAGGAAGTTCATTACTTTTAAACCATGATAGCCAGTAGCCACACTTCTACTTCTTTTCAAAACAAGTCACATTGTCTCCTTTGTACCCTCATAACCATCCACCCCACCCCCTCCCACCCCATCTCATCGCATAGTCTTATTTTAGATATATCTGGAAATATTTTTTTTACTTAAATACCGAATACAAGAAAATAAGTAAGAAAAACTTATTTTCCTAGAAAATGTTTTCATGGAAAATATTTTCCTTCGTACCAAACACACCTTATTAAGGGAGGCAATCTATTAGTGCACTTGCTTTAGTTTCGATTATAAATTATCACAAATGACAAAATATGAAAGATGATTAATTATTAGAAGGTTTTAACCGATGCACTTCACCATATATAGGAAACAAGAATAGGATGGTGAAAGAAAAATTGTCTACTTGAAAATAATAATGCTGCTCTAAGAAGTATTTCTTTAGAATAAAATTAGAAACTTTAGGGTTAGGAAAAATAAAAAAGAGATCTTTCTTTATAAAATATAGTAATAATATAAAGAAAAGGTGCATTTAGATACAAATTGAATATCTTTACAAAAGCTGTTTTTCTTTAAATGATTAACCATTTGAATTGTTTATGATTGTAGAGTTTCAATGAAGTGAGTGCAAATTTAAAGATCGAGGTTCGAATTCCCAGTGAGAAAAATGATAGTTGAATTTTGTTTAGAAATTATTCGGTACCTATCCGGTGAAATAATTCGAGATGCATGTAAAAATTTAGTCGTATACAACCATCATTTTTTGAAAAAAACATTAATCAATTGTAAAAAGCTCATGACCTCTTAGTCGAACAACAAGAAAAAGATCAAAAGTAGAAATCTGTAAAGTGTATGCAACTCATCTTTGGTACTTTCTTAGATGTATTTACTTCTGTTTTCCTTTGAATATTTCACTTGGTGAAATCTAATTTAGCAACATTTCTAGCAAAAGTATTCAATCTTTTCCAGAATTTGAAGGCAAAATATTGAGATGTGCTTCAAAACAATTATAAATATATATATATATATATATATTTGAAATCGAGTCAATATAATACTTCAATCGTGAATTATTTATTTTGTTATAAGCTGTGGTGTCGATTGCATCTTGTGTGCACCTCAAATAATCTAGGGATACTTGTGACTTCTCTCAACAATAGGTACCAAATCGCATAGTTTTTTGGCTATTGCAGGTTTAAACTGAGAACTCATAGTTCTCGATTTATGTCGTGTCCAAATAGGCTACACCCATAGTGCTTCAATCATGAATATTATTAGTGCACTCGTTTTTAACTCCATCATGAACTATCTCTCTCAAAATGTGTTAGGTCATGAATTACTTATTCAAAAATTAGTGCACTTGCTTTAATTTGATTGAAACTACTTTTGGCACTTTTACGAGATGCATTTAGTTCTTTTTACCTTAGAAAATTTCACTTGGTGAAATATAGGGGTGGCATGATGGGGGCGGATCGGGTCATTTTGATCGGATCAAAATGGGTCGAGATCTTACTAGATCAAAGTTCGCTTGGGTTAAAATGAGTCAAGTAACAAGTCATAACCTAACGTCCCGACTTCACTCTTTCAATTTTTGATAGATTCCTAACGTTGATTAAAATTAATTTAATAAAGAGACATCTTTAAACATTCTAAACTTCACAAATAATATTTAATCGCCAATCATTAGCAAAACGTTAAAATCCTCTAATTCATCACTAGATAAAGAGTACTCCCTCCTTTTGTGTTAGGTTTAACCTGTTTGGTTCCTTTTGACCAGATTTAGTGAATTTATTTGGGTTAAACCCACCAATATGACCCATAATGATTTCTTACACAAATACCATTTTTAAAAATCACAATTACAAAAAGTTACATTTTTTAAATAAAATTACATAAATACAAACTATTTAAATTTTATCTTTTTATTTACATTTTATACAATTTTTACTTTCCTAAAATATCTATTATAATTTAACATAAAAAAGATTGTATACCTAATATAATAATTTAAATACACAAAATAATATAAAATACTCTCCTTTTCATTTATCTTTTTGCGAAATTTTAAAATCCTCTAAAAATCCCTCTATCTTCTCAGTATTTATTTTTCAAAAATTTCTATAATCCCTCTATTCTCCATTTTTGTTTTTTCAAAAAATTTCTCTATCTTCTCCATTTTTGTTTTCAAAAATTCAAAAATTCCCTCTTTCTTCTCAGATTTTTTGATTTTCCAAGAATTTCTTTCTTCTCTTCTTTTTTAATAAATAAGTTGTGATTTATTAAAAATTTATTTCAAACTACGTCAAATATTTTTAAGATACTTGAATAAAGTGTGAATTCATCCAAGGTTCATCAAAGGTATTTATGTATTAATAAAAATTGTGTATAATATGAAAAATAGATGCACATATATGCTTCTTCAATTATATAATATAATATATTAAAAAAACTAAAAAAAATAAAAAAAATAAAAAAAATAAAAAAAATAAAAAAAATAAAAAAAATAAAAAAAATAAAAAAAATAAAAAAAATAAAAAAAATAAAAAAAATAAAAAAATTTTTTTAAAAAAATTAAAAAGGTTTTTTTATTTATTTTAAATGAAAGAAATTTAAATACAACTTTTTAATTACAAAATTGTGTATAATATAAAAAATAGATACACATATATGTTTCAATTATATAATATAATATATTGATACACATATGTAATATAATATATGGCGTCCAAATATATTATATTCATAATCTTTATATGTGGTAAAGGAAAAGAAAAATTTATGGATAATGAATATGAGGATAATATTAATATTAAAAAATATATAATAATATTAGGATATATATGGTGTTAAATATAATAATACATATTAAGTTTTATCATATTTAATCTACTTAAATTATGAAAGAAATTAATACTTATGTCATTTATAAAAAAATTACCATATGTACAATTTTTATTCATTTAACCATGTATAATATGTGCCTATTATATATTATGTAATTAAGAATATAGTTGCTTAACTTTTGTAATTATAATTTTAAAAAATTGTGTTTGTCCCCCCATATTAATAACCTAATCCATTCATACCAAGATGAGTTAGTAGGGTTGGGCATGTTTTGTCACTCCTAGTGAAATCTAATTAAAGAATCTTTTTAGAAAATGCATTCTGTCTTTTTCACAATTTAAAGACAAAACATTGGGATGGCATGAAGAGTGGTATGAACCCGATCATGAATTAATAAATTATTTTATTCAACATAGCAGCGATTCGGTGCGGCGTACGTGCATACCATTGTGGTCGAGGATGTTGTGACCTCCCGACAATATGTATCGAGAAATCACCTACTATTTTTTTTTTTTGGTCTCTACTTGGGATACGTATATGAGAACTCATAGTTCTCAATCTATGTCATAAACCACTCGGTTACTACACTTTTGTGTGCTTCAATTATGAATTAGTAGTGCACTTGGGGGCAACCTTAAGACGATTTGTGTTTTGATTTTGTTGGGGATTTCAAAAGAAATTAGACTGAAAATTAAATAGTTAGGAATTTTGATTAGAATGATCTAAGTCGCACGAAGATCGATCAATGTAAAGTAAAGAAACAAATGAAAACATTCTTTGAAGTGAAAAGGAAGGATAGTTTTCTCCAAGTGAGGAAGACAAGGAAGTGAGCTGGCGAAGGAGTTTTTGCTGGCGATCAAATAATACAAACTTCTCTATCTTTTCTCTTCTTACAAAGACTCTTGGCTGATATGTATACGGACTACTCTGTGTAATTTTTAGAATCATACAATTTAAGGTGTAATTAACTGATTTCATCATAAGTTTAAGTGTCTTTCTATATTTTATTCTTAAAAAAGACGAGGCAAACATACATACATATATATATATATACTAGTAAATATGCCAGCCGCACGGTGCATTAGTCAATTTTTTAATTACAACTATTTAGTGAAGTAACAATTATCATAAGCAATCATTTTAGAAGTTATTTCACTAGTTATAAAAAAATAGTTGCAAAAAATGTCATATTCATAGCGAATACTACATTCAACATTGAATAAAAGTATAAAACATGCAAATTTAGCAGAGACACCCTCAATGCGAGCTAACTAAGTATAAAATCCGTCTCTTACTAAGAAATGAAATACATCAAATATGTTAAATTAGTTTAAAGAAATGAATTTTAGCGAAAAGATATATTCCAGGGAGTGCATAGTTTCGCCGTTTCCCCACATGGATGGGGCACATGTAGAGAATCAGCATCGATATAAAATTTTACACATAACAAATTTCAATATTTTGGTAAAATCAAAAAGTATCAACAAAAAATTAAGGTTTCTAACATTATAGTGCATAGAAAAACATGAGCGGGAAGCAATAACGTCGAGGAATATTATTAGTACTCTTTGCTTCCATCATGAATTATCTCTCTCAAAATGTATTTGGTCATGAATTACTTGTTAAAAAATTAGTGCACTTGCTTTAATTTCTGATTGGAAACTAGTTTGCAGCACTTTAAGAGATGCATTTAGTTCTTTTTACCTTAAAAAAATTCACTTGGTGAAATATAGGGGTGATAATTGGGCGGATTGGGTCATTTTGAGCCGGGATCAAAATGGGTCGGGAATCCAGCAGATAAGTTCGCTTGGGTTAAAATGAGTCAAGTAACTTGGTCATAACCTAACTTGATCCAACTTCCTCTTTTAATTTTTCAATAGATTCACCGCGTTGATCAAAATTAATTTAATAAAGAGGCATCTTTAAACATTCTAAAACTTCACAAATAATATTTAATCATAATCATTAGCAAAAAGTTAAAATCCTCTAATTCATCACTAGATAAAGAGTACTCCTATCCTTTTGTGTTAGGTTTAACATTTGGTTACTTTTTGACCCAAGATTTAGTGGGTTTATTTGGGTTAAACCCACCAATATGACCAATATGGATTTCTTACAAATACCATTTTTAAAAATCATAATTACAAAAGTTACAACTTTTTAAATATTTTAATATTTTACTTTATTTACTTTATTTAAATTTTATCTTTTATTTACATTTTATACAATTTTTACTTTCCTAAAATATCTATTATAATTTAACATAAAAAAGATTGTATACCTAATATAATAATTTAAATACACAAAATAGCCAAATACTCTCTTTTTTCATTTATCTTTTTGCGAAATTTTAAAAATCCTTTAAAAATCCTCTATCTTCTCAATATTTTATTCTTTCAAAGAAATTTCTATAATCCTCTCTTCTCCCATTTTTTATTTTTCAAGAATTTCTCATTCTTCTCCATTTTTGTTTTTCAAAAATTCAAAAATCTCTCTTTCTTCTCAGGTTTTGTTTGATTTCCCGAATCTCTTTCTCTCTTTTTTTATTATAAATAAGTTGTGATTTATTAAAACTTCATTTTTATTTCGTCGGAATATTTTAAGATACTTGAATAAAGTATGAATTCATCCAAATGTTCATCAAAGTATTTATGTATTAATAAAAATTGTATAATATAAAAAATAGATGCACATATATGCTTCAATTATATAATATAACATATTGATACACATATACATAATATAATATGTAGTATATGGCGTCTAATATATATAATATTCATAATCTTTATATGTGAAGAGTAAAGTAAAAAGAAAAACTTATGGATTGAATATGCGAATAATATGAATAATTTTAAAAAAAATATATATAATAGTACATATTTAATTAGTATATGTATTGTGTTAAATTTTTAGTACAAAAATTGTGTATAATATAAAAAAAGATGCACATATATACTTCAATTATATAATATAATATATTGATACACATATGTAATATAATATATGGCATCCAATATATATATTATATTCATAATCTTTATATGTGAAAGACTAAAGGGAAAGAAAAATTTATGGATGATGAATATGAGATAATATAAATATTAAAATATATAATAATATATATTTAGCATATTTAGGATATATATGGTATTAAATAAATAATATATATTAAATTTTTATCATATTTAATCTGTAAATTATGAAAAATTAATACTTATGTCATTTATAAAAGTACCATATGTACAATTTTATTCATTTAACCATGTATAATGTATATATTATATATTATGTAATTAAGAAAAATAGTTTAACTTTTGTAATTATAATTTTTAAAAAATTGTATTTATTTACCTTCCCCCCCCCCATATTAATAACTTAATCCATTTATACCAAAAATTTGGGTTAGTAGGGTTGGGCATGTTTTACTGCCACTCCTAGTGAAATCTAATTAAACAATCTTTTAGAAAATACATTACGTCTTTTCGCAATTTAAAGACAAAACATTGGGATGGCACTTGAAGAGTCGGTATAATAATTCAATCATGATAAATTATTTTATTGATATAACCACGGTGTTCGGTCTGGCAATGCGTGCATCTGGCCAATTGAGGATGTTGTGACCTCCCCCAGCAACCAGGTATCGAAATCGCCTAGTATTTTTTTTTTTGTTGGTCTACATGGGATCATATTGAGAACTCATAGTTCTCGGCCTATTTCATAGACCAGCCAGGTTACTACACTTTTGTATGCTTCAATTATGAATTAGTAGTGCACTTGGGGGCGACCTTAAGAGGATTTGTGTTACCAGATTTCTTTGGGGATTTGAAAGAAATTAGACTTAAATTAAATAGTTAAGAATTTCGGTAGAATGATCTAAATCGCGAAGATTAATCCCGATCCGTAAAGAAACAAATGAAAACATTTGAAGTGAAGAGGAAGGATGATTTTCTCAAGTGAGGAAGGCCAGGAAGTGAATATTCCTTGAAGGAGTTCTCACTCTTGACCAAAATAATACGGACTACTCTATCTTTTCTCTTCTTACAAAGACTCTTGGGTGTATATATACGGACTATTACGTAGCAATTTTAGAATCATACAATTTAAGGTGTAATTGTGATTTTATCATAAGTTTAGGTGTTTTTCTATATTTTATTCTTAAAAAGACTGGACAAACATATATACATATATATATATATATATACTAGTAAATATGCCGTGGCCGCACGGTGCATTAGTAAATTTTTTTAATTACAACTATTTAGTGAAGCAACAATTATCATAAGCAATCATTTTAGAAGTTATTTCACTAGTTATAAAAAAATGGCTGCAAATGTCATATTCAATACCAACGAATACTACATTCAACATTTAATATAAGTATAACACATGCAAATTTGTAGAGACTGCTTTCAGTCTGAGAGCTAACTAGAAGTATAAATCCATCTCTTACTAAAGAAATGAAATACATCAAATATGTTAGGATTAGTTTAAAGAAATGAATTTTAACCTCAAAAGATAGCTCAGAGTTTATAATTTCCTCATTTTCCAACATGGATGAGGCCTATATCAGAGAATCCGCATTAATATAAAAAATTTACACATAACAAATTTCAATATTTTGGTAAAATCAAAAGTATCAACAAGAATTAAAGAGGTTTTCAATAATCTGATCGAGGAATCCTAAGTTACTTGTTTAAGGTTCACATTTTCTATCCTGATATTTTTACAGGCTCATTTTCACCCCAGTTCCTCTCTATCTAATTAATTATATTATACATGTTTATGAATATTATTCCTCCTTTAGGATAATTTACAAAGTTGAACATGCATTCATCTTCTCTGCTCACGTTTTCAATCTTCCAGAACAGTTGAGCAAATCCGTTAACTTGGCGTAAATCACTCTTCTTGTGAAGTGCGACATTCCCATTAATTCCAAACTCCTCACTCATCCATGAAATGATATTAACTTGGCTATCACACATTCAGAAAACACAATCGAGCACCATTGGGCCACATATTGTGGAGTCTATACTTCATAAATCTATCGATTTTTGTTCCTTTTAGCCATTAGTCATGTGAATATACAATAGGAAACCGACTTGCTCACAGTCATATATAGTTGGAGTAATCTGGCTGAAACTTTCTTGATAGTAATTTTTAAGAAATATTACTGTTCAAAAAAAGAAGCAAGTTTCTTAGGCTTCCACTGCCAATGGATTCCTGCATCTCTTCATCATGACTTGATCTTCTGCCTTCTCCTTGTTTATACTGAGTCAATACTCTGTAATTTATCCCAACTCAGAAACTGGTCATCAACACGAATTGGAAATTAAAAAGGATTGCATCATGTATTGATCTTGTTAATTTGGTGCTCTTAACTTTTCAATGTTTTTCTAGCCTCACAAGCTTGTTTTTCTTTGGTAGATGGAGTTGTCCAATTTCCTCATGGGAGACATCACACTAGCTTATGGGTGAATTCTTCCACATAAGGCAGGAAGCTCTTGAAAAAAGATCATTACCAAATCATATTATGCATATTGAACCAAATTTTTCGGAGCATGGCCTCTCTAATCAATACATTTTACAACACACAGTTGTACAATATGCTAGCAGCATGGCTCAAATAATAGCAACAACTCAATCATCACAAGATATGAGAAATTAAAATGTAGCATAATGTTTTGTTGACATTATAAAATTTTCCAGAAATCAGTTCCTTATGTTCAAAAACAGATGGGGAACATGCATGTAGAATGTAATGTCAATATACAACTACTGTTTTATTTGGTTGTGTTGAGATTACCTTACTAGTTAGTTAGTTAACATAATTAGAGATGAGTTAGTTAGTTAGAATGATTAGTGATGTGTTAGTATTGATTAGTTATGATTTAGTTAGAGGGTTAGTATGGTAAATGTGAAAAGTTAGTTAGGAAACAACATATGCACATATTTGTATATATGTTGTAAACAGGGGAGAGGGAGGGTAGATTTTCAGCTTCTTCCCAACTCAATTTCTTCTTCATTGTTTCATTGTACTCTTCCTCTCTAATGGTGGCTGTAATCTAGCTTCATCATCATCATTAAATCACGAAATTAACATGGTATCAGAGCGAGGAAGGATGTTGCATATGCATCTGAAAATCAGAGGATAGGAAGTATTGCAGCTCATCGGTCACTTCATTTTCTCGATCTGCGATTGCAGATCTACATTTCTCTACTTCTCCAATTTCATTTCTCACCTTTCCTAACTGGTTATGGATCATAATCCAGAAGAGAATCGCGTACAGACACAAGATATAAACAATGCATTGTATATGCATCCATCGGAGAATGCTGGTTCCTCCATAATCTCCACTGTTTTTGATGGATTTGGATACAAATCATGGAGGAGAGATGTTCTTCGCGCTTTGTCTGTGAAGAACAAGACATGTTTCATCAATGGAAAAATCGAGAAACCAGTAATTGATTCACCAACATTTGCTCAATGGGAACAATGTGATGACATGGTGACATCCTTGATTTTGAACTCTCTGTCGAAGGATCTGAGTGACAGTCTGCAATATGTGAATAATGCTAAGGAGTTGTGGCATTAATTGAAAGATAGGTATGATCAGGAAAATGGAGCTAAGCTCTACCAGCTTCAATAGGAGATCAATGATCAGGCGCAAGGGAATTTGGATATCACTGGTTACTACACCAATATCAGAAAACTTTGGGAGGAATTGAGTGTTGTTTTTTTGGCTCGAAGTCCCATATCGGAAGAGAATTAGACATAGGGAGGCAACCTTAGCCTATAAAAGGAAGCCTCCCCTTTTTATTTTTGACACACCAAACTTGAAGCCTTCTAACTCTTCTAGAGGCTTAGTTTATTTTCTCTCTTTTGTAATTTCTGGGAGGAATATATTTGTAGTGATGTCCGGGGACTTAGGCATAATTGGCTGAACCTCGTCAAATCTTGGTATTCTCTTTATTTGCTTTTATGCTTCTTATTTATCATTGTTAGCCATTATTAGATTTTCTATTGGTGGAAAAATAGCTCGAATTTCCACAACAATTGCTATCAGAGCTTTTGGTTGCGATTTCTCTTGAAATTTTAGTATGCTCTGTGGCTGCGGTTTTAACTGATCTTCCACATCAAAAAAAATTTCTTGAGATTATTTTTTGTAAGTTTGTGTTAAAATTGCTAAGTAATATATTGTCTAATTAAATGCATGTCTAGGAAAGTTCTGTCTAAGGAAACTGATTTTTAAGTGGGACCGTGTGACCCCTCCAGTTTTTCCTGGGAATTTTCCTGGTGCATTTTTCTAGCTAAATTATTACTGGTAATTTTTTCACTTTAGAGCAAAAATGGCTGATGATAATGAGCAGACTTTGAGAGCCACGGTTTCCACTACATCAACTTCGGCAACATCTTCATCGTCAATTTTGACGAGATTTGCTGCGCCAAATGCAAGATTTGCGGTGGAGATTTTTGACGGTACGGATCATTTCGGGATGTGGCAAGGTGAAGTTCTAGACGCGCTTTTCCAGCAAGGTCTAGACATTGCTATTAAAGAGGAGAAATCAGAAGAAATTGAAGAAAAAGAATGGAAGACCATTAATCGGTTGGCGTGTGGTACTATTCGATCATGCCTTTCTAGAGAGCAGAAATATTCATTCTCAAAGAAAACTTCTGCAAGTAAGCTATGGAAGGCATTGGAGGAGAAATTCTTGAAGAAGAGCGGTCACAATAAGCACTTTATGAAGAAGAAGTTATTCCGGTTTAG
>JACEIK010002237.1:162504-173967 GCA_018107945.1 Datura stramonium | reverse complement strand
GGCTGACCACGACTTGTGGTCCTATCAGGTACACTGGCTAAAAACTCAATAAGGCTGGTAACAAGGGACATAACGAGTTGTTACGGGGGACCATGACTCGTTTCCCCCACCCGTCAAGTACACTGGTCACAAATTATAATCCTAACTCAGGCCTGACAATGAGTGACCTAACGGGTCGTGGTCAGTGACCACGACTCGTGAAGTCCCTCTTGGATTAAACTGCCTCCCTTTTCCAATGAGTCATGGGGTCACTTAACGTGTTGTTAGGTGGGTCTTCCTGTAACTTTTTTGCAGCTTTTTCAGATTTCCCGATTTAAGTCCCGAAATTAGATTTTGAGTTTTTGGGGTATTACAATTACATGGAGTGTACCAAGTATGCAAGGAAGTAAAACATACATTTAAAAATACATAAAACACCATAAATGATCATAAGAGAAGGACATCATTCTTGTATCATAAATATCATAAGATAACATAAGGCCCAAGGTTTTAAAATCATTTGTAAACCATTCATTATCATGATCATAAGAGAAACTTTATTAAATCATCACTTGAGCCAATAATATAAACATAACGATGCATAAAACATGCAGAAAAATGGGAGGACTCATCGTAACCGACACCATCATGGTAGAGCCTTACATGATGCCCAATTATCTCACTCAAGTAGGCAGAGTTGTCCCTTGCTTGCCTGGCGAGGGACGTGCATTATGAAATATCACGAAAGAGGGGATCATTATCATTGTAAAGTAACATTATATACCCACGGTGGCATATGGTTATGTTACACCGGCATAGTCCTTTGAACATCGGACTGCTCGGTGCTAGACACGACTCCCAAAACATGCACATTAGGCTAATATGTAATTTAATAACATCATTAGTTAAGAATCATGGCTAAATAAACATTTATCATTCATTGATCCCCATTAAAACATGATTCGACAAGAATCAAAGGCCCTTTAGTCGGCCAACATCATAAATCGATAAATCATGAGATCCATTTCATAACTCGTAAATCATTCTTCAATATGTGGGCATTGCCAAATACTTTAACATGCTTTACAATACTCAATTCATTCAAAACATGCTTATAAACATGGGTAACTTTAAAATATGCTTTTCATCATCAATAATTCATAATACTTGAACATTCATCACAAACTTTGACTTTCACGAACTTTTCATAAATGGGCAATTTGATTTATAAAACTTGAAACATGAATATTTTTATGAAAACAACGTAAAACTTGCCCATAATTCATAATTCAACAATAGTAAGTCAATTAGATCAGGCCCATGTAAAGAAATCAAATTTTCATACATTTGGTTAAAACCCCATAGATTTTAGATAGGAATTTTCATAATTGAAAGAGATTGGGTTAAGTGTTAAGGGATTCACTCATTCATAACCCTACATACATGGGGAAAATCAATTCTTACCACTCCTTGAAAGCCCAAAGGAAATTGATGAAGAAAACCTTGAAGACCAGCTTGATCACCTCTAAATTTTTCTAACCTTGGCATGCATGAGATGAACAGGATAGAAGGGATCAACCTATCTTATACACTCAGAAAATAACTTAAAATGACGTAGTTTAGGACCTTAGAGTGTAGGAATGACGAAAATGCCCTTAATGAAAAACCCTAAAAATCTGCACTGAGCGAATCAACGACCGAACTAACAAATCGTTGGAGGATACCACAACTCGTGGTATCCATCGATTGTCTGCGCTGCCCAAAATTATTGATCTTAGATTTGACCCACGACTAGATAGGACGATTCGTCCTTCCATCCAACGGGTCATCACATTGTCCATTGTTTTCCACTTCAGATCCTACACTGTTCCTTCCGATGAGCCTTACCATGACTCGTTACTTCATCCAAAAAGTTGTGTTTGACTTCCGTTAGGTCCACTGGAAAAAATATACCTATCCCCATTCCACGAATTGTAACCACGACCCGTTACTTCTCACGATGAGTTGTGGGATGATCTGTTACCTTCCATTAAGCTGAGGTCCAGTCCTCACCACTAGTTATAACAATGAATCATTGTGTTGAACAATGGGTCGTTACTTCATCCGTTGTTACCCACTGGCACCTGGCCATAACTTCCCATGACTACATCCAACGGGGTTGTTGGTTGGACCAACGATCCGTTGGGTCGTCCATCCTGTTACTTTTTTATAGTTTTCAGCCAAGTTTCATTTTAAATCTAGGGTCTAATCTTAGGAACTTCTGGGGTATTACACCTCTCTTGGTTATTTAGTGCGAAAAGCATGCCCCCATATCCTTCTTCCCCAAGTTAAAGACCCAAAATCACCATTATTGGTGAAAATCTTGAATTTGATAACATTAGTTTCCTTAACTTTAATCTCTTAAATTCTTCCATGATAATGTGCTATACATATTGGGTTGCTTATTTTTGGTTTAATGTAGTGATTTGAAGTTGTGGAGATGAAGGGGGTGATGAATGTTTCTTGAATTTGGTGGGTAGAACATTGTTGGTAGAGAGAGAAAGTGCTTAGTTCTTAAATTCTTGAATGTGAATCCCGAGTTATTGAAAATTGATGTTAATTCATTGTGGATTGTAATAAATTTCTTGTTGGTTGTTGAATAAATTGAATGTAGCTACTTCCATATGGGTTACATGAATTATGATTTAAAGGTGGGAAGGCGAAAGGAATGGCCAAAGTGAGACTTTCTTGAATAGGAAAACAAAGTAGAGGAGAGGTGTGAAAAAAATATGAACTTGTTTGTAATGTGAAATTAGTGAATAATGTGGAGGTTGAGATTTGGAATGAAAATGGGGGAAGTCTTAAGTATCCTATTTGATAAATTCTCACAAGTATGCTAGCGGATTAAGTGTGGGGTCACTTTGGACCCGTTACACCTAATAAGCTAGCTTTTTTTGTTCATTAACTTATCTTGTGATGTTCTTGGTTGTTTATTGGAAGGTTTCATGGAATCAAACACTAAAAAACGAAAGGAAATAGAGGTAGCTAACAAGGGTTTCAAGATGATGAGTTGGTAATTTACTAACTCGTTAGGCTTTTAAACATGAGCTTTTGCTTGGTTATCAAGACATTTAGAAATTTTTTATGCCCTTTCTCTTTGATTTTTGCTGGTATTCAATTTAAATAGGTAAAGCAAAGAAACTGAACAAAAAGCATGGTGTTGGAAGAAGAAGACCCGCGTTTTTCAGGATGACACCTACGAAATGTAGGCTAAATGTAGGAAAAAACTACTTTAAAGTTAAAGGAACACATGTGGAGCACAGGTCAGCACCTATGAAACGCAGGTCAAAATGCAGAACAATGACTAGAATATCTAGTCTAGAGCTGCAGAGTGAGTTGTGTCTCATTTCACAAGTACCGTGCAAGTGAGGCCATCATCAAAGGGGTAAAATCGTCCCGCATAAGAAAGGAGGAGAAACTTTACCCTATTTTTGTACACCTTTTGTCAAGAATATAATATTCTACCCCATTCCATTTTGTTGAGTAGTGAGTTTGTTTTGAGTTGAATTTTAGAAAGAGGAAAAGATAGAGAGAAGTGAGAACTTTTCCCTTCATCTTTCTATGGTAAAACCACTATTGAAAAACAAAATTGAGCTTGAAGTTTCTTCTTAATTATGAAAGATATTGATTTCTTTATTAGTTTTATCTCTTGTTCTTCATCTATGAGTAGCCAAACCTCTCTCTAAGGGTGTGTGCATGATAGGGGCTAAAATAGAATGGGTGTTGCTAGTTCAATCTTAGAATTACTTATTTAGCATAGATACGTTGTTTTATCTAAATTATAATAGAAATATCTATAGTTACAAGTATGGATTATGCTTACTTATTATTTTTTTTCACGAAAAAAAAAGGAATGGGATATGGGTGAGAAAATAATGGTGGATATTTGGGTTTTGATTTTGTGGGATTGGCCTAGAGATAGCTAATACCCACTTCCACACACCCATTAAAGAATTAAGTCTAGAGATAGTTTAACTTATACCCAAGTTGTAGTGGTTGAAGTGTACGGGACCTTGGGATTTGAGAAAACCCAAGGCAAAAAGGGCACCCAAATAGTTAAGAATCATCGGGTGCTTCCTTGTCCACGACTATTTACGTTTTTAAGAAATTCTTTGATTTTCTAGTGAACCCCAATCCTATCAATGTCCCATCAATAGAACACCCTTAGTATTTGCTCATATTGTTACTTCGAAGTGGTTACCTTGTTTTGTTGTTGAATTTGAATTAATTGTGTGATCTTACAATCCCCCAACATTTACTTCCTTAGTTTTGATATAGTGATGCTATTTGATTGAATTTGATAAACAACTTTTGTTGCTATCGATCTTCATTCCCTGTGGATTCAACCCCGACTCATGTGTTTGGTAAATTATATTGTGACAACCATGTACACTCTGATAGCGATGAGTGGATTTGAACGTCATCAATTTTTGTACCATTGTCGGGGAATGAGATTTGATAAACTTTAGTTGTTTGTTGATTTGAATTATTTAAGCATCTTATGCAACTTTACATTTGTTGTTGTTTTTAAGCTTGCTTAGGTTGGATCTAATGAGCCATGACTCACAAGTGAGTTCTGTGGATGGATACATGGACCAAGAAGTAAATAAGCCCATGTTTCCTGATGTGGCAGGTGCCATTCACCTACCACCTACGGTAGGGAATTGTCACGACCCAAACATAGGCCCAGATCAAAACACAGGACAAAGAGCCCTAAGAGACTCCAAGTCGACCCATTGCATGAACATAAATCTAACTCAATCAATAAAAGCGGAAGATTTAGCATAATAAATATAGCGAAAGTCTAGACATAAATGTAATACCCCGAAAGTACCTAAGATTAGATCCAGGATCAAAAATGGATGTTGACTAAAAATTGGAAAAAAATGTTGCAGGACGGACGACCCAACGAATCGTTGGTCCAACAAATGACCCATTGGATCCATTCGTAGGAAGGGAAAGTCTGGTGGCAGTGTAAATAATGGGTGATGTAACAACTAGTTTTTGGGAACAATGAGTCGTTGTTTGTAACCATGGTGGGTACTGAAATTTGGGATTAAGGGATGTGACGGGCCATCCCACGACCCGTAGAGAGATACAACGAGTCTTGGTGAGGCTCATTGTGAGGAGAAGCTCAGGATCTTTAGGAGGCAAATGACGATCGAACCAACGACCCGTCAGATGGAAGGATGACTCATCCTGTAGAGTCGTGGGTTGAATCCGAGATCAGGATCTTCGAAGTGCAGGTGACGGATCGTGGCACGAGTCGTGGTATCCTCCAACGACTCATTGGTACGTCCTTTGGAGCGTGCAGTGCAGATTTTTTAGGGTATTTCATTAAGGGTAGTTTCATCATTCCTACACTCTAAGGCCCTAAACAACGTAGTTTTATGTTATTTTTTGAGTATGTTAAGATAGCTTAAGCCCTAACCTACTCATTCTCATGCATGAAAAGTTAGAAATATTTAAGAGTGATCAAGCTAGTTCTCAAGCTCTTCTTCATCAATTTTCCCTTGGGCTTTCAAAGAGTGTTGAGATTTGATCTTACCCAATTATGTAGGGTTATGAATGGGTGTTTTCATTCACACCCATGCCTAATTTCTCCTTATTTATGAAATTTGATAAAAAATCTTATGGGGTTCTATCTTGAATTTTTTGTGGGAATTCTAATGATTTACTAATGGATTATTATATTTCGAGATTTATAACATGTTTTATGAATTATGATCATATTCTACAACTATTTTGATTATAAAATTATAATTTCGATTTCTACTAAATTTAGCCTAATTATGTATGATCCATGATGAATCGAGTTATTATCTTTACTATAATTGTTGATATTTACAAATCCATCATTATTAATGATTTTAATATGGATTTATTCAAATACCCATTATGATTGATGATTTTCAAAGTACATGTATGATCTACAAGTATGCATGAACCTCATGATTTACGATTTAGGATTATGGCTGACTCACAAACCTTATTTCATGGCTAGTTCACGTATTTACAAGTATGTTTATGATTATCATGATTTTACTAGCCCATGAATCTCATGCATATTATACTATGAGCACTATATATATGTTTTAGGAGTAGTATTTAACACCAAGTAGGTTCGAGGCCTAGGTTCTGCCCCGGATCTCATAACTACGTGCCACTATAGGATATGTTGGGACCTCCCTTGTGACTGTCCCCTAGCCCAAATGGCCCTTCTCATGTGTGATCACGTCTTTCATGGTTCTACCCTTAGCATGGTACAAACACCCTCCCGACTAGGGTTACAAGTCGAGCTCCATGTGTGCTCATATGGGGTATGTTGCTTAAGAGAATCTCCCACTGTTCCTCATAATTTATGCATGCTTATGGTTATGTATATTGGCTCAAGTCATGTTACATAAAGTTTTTCTCTTATGATCATGATTATGATTATATTACGAATGTTTTGAAAACCTTGAGCCTTATGTTATGTTACGATATATATGTTTTGAGCATGTTGTCCTACTTTTATGATCATTTATGAGTTTTATGTATTTTAAATGTCCTCTTTACTTACCTTGCATACTCGGTATATTTCACATACTGATTGCATACTTTCTATGTTATATCGTTTCATGATACATGACCCGGCTCTCAGGCTCATCTCTATCATTTGTCCATGTCAGAGTTAGCTATCAACCTTTTGGTAAGTCCTCATGTTCTGAGGGCCATATGTCCAGACATTGATGTTTTCTTTTGTTTCAGTTTTGCCGGGATAGTTGGGGATGTTGTCCCATCAACCCATCTAATATGATAGAGGCTTTCAGACAGTTTGTAGTGCTCAGCTAATATGTATTTCTAGTACTTTTCCGCTTATCATGCTACGCTATGTTACCCTTATATTTCTGATGTATCGTATGTCCGGTTTTCTGCTTAAAGTGAAATGAAGTTAGATGAATGTTCATGCCATGGGTCAACATAGAGTCTCTCCAGGCTCCTTGACCTGTGTTACAATCTGGGTCTACGTTCGGGTCATGACAAAAACATAACATTAGAATTGGAATGCACATCATACATGACGAGCTTATTACAACGCAAAGTCTGAAAGCCTCTAACATATCTGATCGGTTAAGGGGAAACACCCCCAACCAACCTGATAAGTCTGAAACTGAAGAGAGACATAACAACCACGGATACTGAATGTCCTCGGAGGATGAGGACTCACTGATGCTAGCTGGACAGGTCTCAGTAGGAAAGCAGGGGCTAAGGATGCTACTGAGAAAGATCCATCGGACCTTTATCATGAGACGATACATCATCGAGTATGCAGTCAGTACATGGAATGTACCGAGTATGCAAGGTAAGTATAACGGACAGCTAAAATACATAAAAGTTTATAAGAGTAGGACAACATGATCGTAACATAAATATCATAATGAAAATGTAAGGCTCAAGGTTTTAAATACATTCGCAAATCATTCATAATAATTATAAGAGAAAAGCTTTGTTAAATATGACTTGCGCCAAAGTATATAATCATAACCATACGTAAATCATGAGGAACACTAGGAGATTCCTACCACCGACATACCCCATATGAGCACACATGGAGCTCGACCTGTAAACCCCTAGTCGGGAGGGTTTTTGTACCTTGCCAAGGGTAGAAACCTGAAAGAGGTGTGATATCACAACAAGAGGGCCTATTTGGGAAAAGGGGACAGTATGATGGAGGTCCCATCGTGGCTACTTTGTCGCGTAGTTTTGAGACTCGGGGCAGCTTGGACCCCGGGTCTACTCAGTGTTAAATACTAGTCCCAAAACATATATAGTGCTCGTAGGATAATATACATGAGAGTCATGGGCTAGTTAAAATAATGATAATCATAAGCATGCTTGAAATATGTGAACTAGTCATGAAAGTAAGGTCCGTGAGTCGGCCATAATCATAAATCCATAAATCATGAAGTTCATGCATACATGTAAAACATGTATATACTTGATATCTCATAAATCCAAGATAAGTATTTGAGAGGAATCATATCATAAAGAATAAATCATAGTTGGGGCAAATCTATATCAAGATCATAGCGAAATCATAACTTAAATTTTTATAAGAACATGCATAATTGGGCATACTTTTTATAAATTTAAATCCATAAGTTTATAATTTGAAATAGTCATAAAATCTACCCATGATTCATAAAACATGAATTAATACATGAGAGGGATTAACCCATGGATAGATCATAAGGATTTCATAAGAATTGGGATAAAACCCCTTAGAATAATCAATAGAATTACATAAATTAGAAAGGAGTTGGGCGTGGGTGAATGATTTCACCCGTTCCTATCCCTACATACCTGAAAGAACCTGATTCTACAACTTCTTTGATTGCCCTAGGAAGAATTGAGAAGCACTTGGAAGAAATTTACCTTGATCACCTCTCTAGACTTCTACACTGGCATGGATGAATAGGAATAGCTTAAAATGAACTTACCCCTCTTAAAACTCACTATTCATAGCATAAAACAACGTAGTTTAGGCCTTAGGATCATACAAATTATGAAAAAGCCCTTAATAAACTCGCAGGGAAAAACAAACTGCCAGTCCCAATGAGGGACTGGATGAGTCGTCACCCATGACCACGACTCGTGGTCTCCTGTCGTTAAGTGCACTGCCAGTTTTCCTCAAAGGGTCCCCACAAGGGACCCAATGATTCTTCACTAGTGACTATGACTCGTGGTCACCTCTCATGACTTTCACTACCTAAAAACATATTATCCTTCATCAACTGCTGACTATGTCTCACCTAACGAATCGTGGCATTCACTACGACTCGTGGTGTCTACTCGTGAGGTACACTATCGGCTCTTCCTACATCATTCAACATCCTTGACCACGGGTGACCTAATTGCTCATGGCGCTGACCACGACTCGTGGTGACACCCGTGGTCACCCCAACCTGAAAAATTCCAACAAGTCAAAACTCCTCACCACGAGTCACTTAATGACTCGTGGTCATCCTGACGGGTCATAGGACGACTCATTCCGTGACCTGGTGCAGAAAATTTTATTTTCTCCATTTCAACTCCGGGGTCTGATCTTAGGGCCTTCGGGGTATTACAAGAATGCGGGGTTTCATATGACCAGCACTATGTTGCACTTGCTACAAATAAAAGGACTCTTTGGAGGGAAACCAAGTGAGGACGCTAATAGACACCTTCGCAACTTTATTGAAATTTTCCATCCCTTTAATATCACCAATATTAGCCAAGAGTTGATTTGACTAAGGCTTTTCCTATTCTCATTGACTGGAGAAGCCACTGTTTTGCTAGAGGAGCTGCCCCTGAGGTGTATTATTTCTTTGAAAGAGTTTATGGAGGTTTTCTTGCATAGATTCTTCTCTCCATCAAGGATGTTGTAGTTGAGGGATGACATCACCAACTTTAGACAACTCTTGGGTGAATCTTTGCATAAGGCTTGGCTCCAATCCAAAAAGAAAATCGCAACATGTCCAAACCATGGGTTATCGGATGGAGTTCTTCTTCAAAGCTTTTATCTCTCACTTGAATTAATCAATAAGTCCGTGGCCAATAACCTCGCTGGTGGGTGCTTGACGGACCAAACCTATGGGTTGGCCAAAGCTCTCTTCGACTGGATTACTAAGATGAATGGAGCATGGCACACTAGGTACACTGAGGTGTCCTCAAGTGGTTCTAGTTCTAGCCTTGTGACCACGGAGACGAGAAAATGAGATGAAGAAAGGGATGAGACCTTGGCCAGAATGATGACCCAGCATGAGTTAATAGCAAAACATGTAATAGGAGCTGGTGCCAAGAGTGCAGATGCAATTGCAACCCATAGCCACATGGAATATTAAGGGGAGGCGTCACCTCAAAGATATGAAGAGGAGTGTCAATATATGGCTAGCCAAGTGGTGGGGTTCTCGTCTGGGATATCAAGGTCCCCTCTAAGGCCCTTGGTTTCCTTTTGACGAGAATCAAGGTTGGAAAAATTGATATAGTTGTCACAACCCGAACGAAGGCCCAGATCATAGACATGGGACAAGGGACCCCAAGAGACTCCAAGTTGACCCATGGTATAAACACTCAACCAACTCATTAAATAAACATGAAGAAAACATAATTATAAACTCAGTGGAAGTCAAAATTAGTATAATAATAAAATAAATATCTGAAGCTGAATACACATATAAGTATGATAAGCCTCTGATCTGAACGAGCTGATGGGACAACACCCCCAACTAGCTCAACAATACTGAAACTGAAAGGAAATCTAAAACAACTAAAGGTCTAGTCCTCGAAAAATGAGGACTCACCAATGAAGCAGGTGCTAACTTTGAGCAGCGACTACGAACATGGCTGAACCTGAGAATCGGATCCTGCATCATGAGACGATGCAGCATGGAAGGTATGCGGTTAGTACGTGGAATGTACGGAGTATGCAAGGTAAGTAAAACCGCTTAAGTTAAAATAATTCATTTAAAGCAATTCATACATATCAAAAGCTTTTGAGTATAAGTAGAATACTACATGCATTCATTCTGAAATCGCACTTTTATCATAACATAATCTTGCATGGATTTAGCACATCATAACTGACTAACATTTATATCAAAAGCTGAAAAATGAGTCAAACGTTGCTTGTCGAACATATATGCATGAGTAATCATCACGAGCAATGAATATGCAAATTTAAATGATAAAGACAGTGGGAGATTCATCACTTAACCGACATAGCATGATAGAGCTTATGTGGTCCCAACTATCACACTCAAGTGGGTTGAGCCATCCATAACCTTGCTAGGGCGATGGACGATACCATGNCGGTTCCGCGCGGCCAACGCATCACACTCAAGTGGGTTGAGCCATCCATAACCTTGCTAGGGCGATGGACGATACCATGATATCGATATCAAGATGAAGGGCCAATCATGTTGGGGATAGCTCACAAGGGAGGTCCCAATAATAAAATAATATCAACCTACATTGGCGCGTATTTCTGGGGCATAGTGTTATCGACCCTTAACCCGCTCGGTGCTAGACTCTTCTCCCAAAACATGCAATACTCTACATCGTATATAATGAAGCTCAACATCGTCTATTGACGAAGCTCAACCTGAAATCATGCATAACTCAACATCGTACGAAATGAAGCTCATAATTGTCTATTGAAAAAGCTCATAATGAAATCATGCATAGACTAGACATGATATGGATATGAAGCTCAACATTGTCTATTGGCAAAGCTCAGTAATGGCCTACATCTCAATTATGAATTCATGCATATGAGAAGCTTTATTTCAAAACATACCACAAGCTCAATCATAGGTGGGAGCATCCACTCCAAATCATGTGGTAAACTACGTATAGATATATTCACTTAATATACCACAAGCTAGAATTTACAATAATAATTGGAAAATTTCACTTAAAATA
>JACEIK010002237.1:148721-162189 GCA_018107945.1 Datura stramonium | reverse complement strand
AGGAATTGGGCATGGGCGTGGAAGAAGACACCCACTCATAACCTTACATACTTGGGATTGGTGAATTCTAACACCCTCTAATAGCCAAAGATGAGATTCCAATGGAAAATTTGGGATTTTGCCTTGAACATCCTCTTCAAACCTTCAAACTGGCATGCATGAGAATAATAGCTTAGGATAGGCTTTACCCTACTCTAAACCCACTAAAATGAGCCTTAAACGTCGTAGTATAGGTATTAGGAAATTAGGAATTACGGAAAGACCCTTACTGAATTCGCAGGAAATAATTGTCAGGTGACCCTAACGGGTGACCTGACAATTCGTCAGGATGGGCAACAACTCATCGAGTTGCCCATCAAGTGAACTGGATGACATGACTGATGGGGCTCGTAACGAATGACTTAACGAGTCGTCCCCCGTGACCATGACTCATGGTCACCTCCCATCAGGTACACTGCCTTAACATCCATGAAAATCCACTTTGCTTTCTCACGACTTTCCTCACGAATGGTTGGGATGGACCACGACTCGTGTGGTCCCATCCATTTGATACACTGGACATCCTCTTGTAAAAAGTCTAAATCCATCCCACGATTGACATGGCGACTCGTGGTGGATAACCACGAGTAATTCCCTCACTCGTGGGGACCTCAATACTTCATTTTCCCAGGCCTCCCCACGAGCCACCTGACGACTCGTGGGGCCTCCGCACGAGTCGTCCCACAACTCGTCCTATGCCTGCAAAATCAATTTCCCAATTTGTGTCATTTCAAATCTCAAGTCTGATCTTTGAGCTTTTTGGGTATAACAATATTTCCCCCTTTGGAGCATTCATCCTTGAATGTTAGAAACACATAGAAAACGCAGAAACATGCAGTCATCATATGCAAGTACTGATTATTAAAATTGAAAACTTACGGAATGACTACCTGCGAAAAGAACTACATAGCTAAACAGAATTCACACATAACATACATTTATCATAACATAATTCAAACTTGCGCACATGAACTGAACATGGAAATTGATTAGGGAATTAGGGCAAAAATTGATACCTCAAACCGGAACTGAGGCAGTAGGGAACAAGTAGGGGTATTTAGCCATAATAGCTGCTTCGGCTTCCCATGTAGCTCCCTCAATATGCTGGTGTCTCCATAACACCTTTACCAAAGCTACTTCTTTGTTCCTCAGCCTCCGAACCTGACTATCCAAGATTGCAACTGGAATTCCTCAGAACTGAGGCTATCTCCCACACCAACGCTTTCCACCGGGATTACTAAACATGGATCACCCAAGCACTTTTTCAAGAGCGACACATGAAACACAGGGTGAACTGAAGATAACTCCAATGGCAAGTCCAACTCATATGCCACCTTACCAACTCTTCTCATAACCCAGTAGGGACCAATGTAGCGGGGACTAAGTTTTCCTTTCTTCCCGAACCGCATGAATCCCTTCATGGGAGATACCTTTAGAAATTCCTAATCATCCACCTCAAACTACAAATCTCTTCTTCTCACATCCGCATATGACATTTGATAAATCTGAGCAGCTTTCAGCCTGTCCCTCATCAACTGAACCTTCACCATAGCATCATGAACCAAGTTTGGCCCTATCATAGTTGCCTCACCAACCTCAAACCATCCGATGGGCGACCTACTCCTCCGCCCATAAAGAGCCTCGAACGGTGCCATGTGGATACTGGAGTGATAGTTGTTATTGTAAGATAACTCGATCAAGGGTAGGTGATCATCCCAACTACCTTTAAAATCCATCACACATTTTCTCAGCATATCCTCAAGATTCTGGATTGTTCGCTCTGCCTGGCCATCCATTTGCAGATGAAAGGCTGTGTTGAGCTTCACTTGAGTCCCAAGTCCCTTTTGAAAAGAACGCCAGAATTAGGAGGTAAATTGAGTACCTCGGTTCGAAATAATAGAAAAGGGCACTCCATGAAGTCGAACCAACTCCTGAATATACAAACTGGCATAATCACCTGTTGAATCTGTGGTTTTGACTGGTAGAAAGTGTGCAGCCTTGGTCAACCTATAGACCACCACCCAAATGGAATCGTAGTGTCGGCGAGTACGAGCTAGGCCTATAATGAAATCCATATTAATATCTTCCCACTTCCAAGTAGGAATGTTAATATCCTTCAATACGCCTCCCGATCGTTGATGCTCAACTTTCACTTGCTGACAGTTTGGTCACTTGGCCACAAATTCTGCAATATCCTTCTTCATGTCGTTCCACCAATATATTTTTCACAAGTCACGATACATCTTGGTGACACCCGGGTGGATGGAATACCTAGACCCATGTGCCTCATGCAATATCTAGTCCCTCAAATTATCAAAATCTAAAACACATAGACGACCCTGGTACTGCAGCACCCCATCTCCCTTTTGGGAGAAACCCTACACCTTCTAACTTCCAACTACTTCCTTCAGCTTTACTAGAATTCGGTCCTCATATTTTCTATCCTTCACATCCATCACCAAGGAAGATTCTGATCCGTTTTGCCCAACAACGCCACCATCGGTCGAGTTGACCAATCTAACTCCCAACCTCGCAAGTCGATGGAAATCCTTCAGCAGCTCTATCTTTCCCTCATCTGCGTGGGACACACTCTCCATAGAAAGTCTACTAAGTGCGTACGCTACCACATTAGCCTTACCTGGGTGGTAAAGGACACTCATGTCATAGTCCTTTAGTAACTCCAACCACCTCCTTGGTCGAAGATTGAGATCTTTCTGCGTGAACACGTATTACAAGCTCTTGTGAGATGTGAATACATCCACATGGACCCCATACAAGTAATGCGCCATATCTTAAATGCAAACACCACCGCGTCCAATTCAAGATAATGGGTCAGGTCATTCTTTTCATGAACATTCAACTATCTCGAGGAATATGCTATCACTGTCCCATGTTGCATCAACACACACCCGAGTCCAACTCGTGAAGCATCATAATACACTACAAAACCATTCGTACCCTCGGGTAGAGTCAACACTGGTGCTGAAGTTAGTCAGGTATTCCACTCTTGGAAGCTTTTCTCACAAGCCTCCGACCATTGAAATTTCACCTTCTTATAGGTCAACTTAGTCAATGGTGTGGAAATAGATGAAAAAACTTCCACAAACCTCTGATAGTAACCCGCTAAGACTAAAAAGCTCCTGATATCTGATGGGTTCACCGGTCTGGGCCAGTTCTTTACCTCCTTGATCTTTTGAGAATATACTTTTATACCCTCGTTTGACACCACATGGCCTAGAAATGCCATAGAATCCAACCAGAACTCGCATTTGCTAAACTTTGCATACAACTGCTAGTTCTTGAGGGTCTGAAGCACTATTCTCAAGTGAGCGGCATGCTCCTCCTTTCTTTGAGAGTATATAAGGATGTCATCAATGAACACAATCACGAACATATCCAAAATTCCCTGAACATCCTGTTCATTAGATCCATAAAAGCTGCAGGGGCATTGGTTAGTCCAAAAGACATAATAACAAATTCATAGTGACCATACCGAGTCTTGAAAGTGGTTTTTGGGATGTCACTCTCCCGAACCCTAGATGGTGATACCCGGATCTGAGATCAATCTTGGAGAAACACTTGGCACCCTGAAGCTGATTAAACAAATAATCGATCTTGGGTAAGGGATATCTGTTCTGGACAATGACCTTGTTTAATTGCCGATAATCAATGTACATTCGAAGCGAACCGTCCTTCTTTCAGACAAATAACACTGGTGCACCCCATGGAGATTTACTCGGCCTAATAAAGCCCTTATATAACAAGTCCTTGAACTAATCCTTCAACTCTTTTATCTCGGATGGAGCCATTCTATAAGGCAAAATAGATATAGGCTGCGTGTCGGGAAGAAGATCTATACTGAGATCAATCTCTCGCTCGGGAGGGACACCTGGCAAATCATCACGAAAAAACTGTCGATACTCACGTACTACTGTACTGACTGAATAGTTAGGGTCTCGGACTCCACGTCCTTAACCCTAACTAGATGGTACATGCAACCTTTAGAAATCATCTTTCTAGCCTTAAGGAAGGAAATAAATCGACCTACAGGCACAACTGAACTACCCTCCCATTCTAAGACAGGCTCACTCAAAAATCTGAACTCTACTGATCGGGTCCTACAATTAACAGAAGAATAGCATATGCATAGCCAATCCATGCCGAGAATAACATCAAAATCGGTCATGGCTAACTCTATCAAGTCTGCTAAGGTGACCTTATGAAGAACTAATACTGGAAAATCTCTATACACCCGCTAGCTATAATTGAGTCACCTATTAGAGTAGAAACTGAGAAGGGCTCTGACAAGACATCGGGATTGACTCCAAAGTTATTGGCTATATATGGTGTCACAAAAGACAAGGTAGACCCCGGGTCTAACAAAGAATATACATCAACATGAAAGACTCTCAACATACTGGTGACTACATCTGGTGAGGCCTCCTGCTCCTAACGAGTAACTAAGGCATAGAATCTGTTCTGGCACTGTCCGCCAGTTGTGGTAGTAGATGCCCCCTGATGTGTTGTGAATGGTGGAGGGGCTGCTAAACTAGAAGCTGGGCCTCGGCCCCTAACCTGATCCTGTCTCGTAGCAGGAAAATCTCTGAGCATATGTCCAGGCTATCCCTGCCAAGCATTGGCCAGTGTGTCCTCGACCATATCTGCGGTAAGTTGGGATGCTAGAATATTCGGGTCTATTGCTATGACCCCTCGATCCTGACGCTCTCCCTCTCTGATCATGTCTGGGCCTAGATGGCATACTCAGCGCTGAAGATGCTGGGGCTGCTGATCCCTGGTGGGTCTGCCGTTGATGTCCATCACCGAACCTCTATTGATAAAATCTATTGTCCTCGGTCTTGGCCCTCTTGGCCTCCCTTTCCCTTGATTGTGCCACCTCCATATTCTAAGCGTACAACACAATGTGAGGGAAGTCCATTTCCTAATGGAGCATAGATGTCCTGCAGTCCTTGTCCAAATGTACTGTTATACCAAGCAAAAACCTGCTCACCCGCACCCGCTGGCCGGTCACTATACTCCAGGGTATACTTAGATAGGCAGGTGAACTCAAGGGCGTACTCCTGAACAATCATCCTTCCTTGCTTTAGATTCACGAATTCAGCTGCCTTTTACTCCATCATCTCTCGAGGGAAGAACCGATCGAGGAATGCAACCTGAAACTCCTCCCATGCTAACAGACCTACTCCAACGATCCTGCTGTCCCTCCACTGGTGGAACCAAATATGTGCAACCCCCTTCCACTGGAAGGAGGCCAACTATGCTTACTCAACACTGCTCACCCCCACAACCTGAGTGATCTTGAAAATCTCATCAATGAAGTCATGTGGGTCCTCATCTACCTTGGACCCTAAAAACTCTGGCGGATTCATCCTCAAGAAGTCTCTGACTCGAGCTGCCGCTGCATTGCCATTTTACGAAACATGTGCAACGGCCTTCTGATTGACCTGAGTGGTCAGGGCTTGCGCAAGAATCTGAATAGTGGCCCGCAACTCAGCATGAGCGGCTGACTCCAATGCTTGAGGCTCCTGAACTGGTGGGGATGGCTGATGTCCATAACCGTTTACCTAATCAGGGCCTTCACCAATTCCATTCCTCCACTCCATTCATCCTTCTAGGAGACATGATTCTGCAATCGCGAATAGCATGAATTAGGAGGATAGAAAGGCTTTTCATCGCACGACATAGATCATGAAAGAAGGGAGCATTTCCTATAACGTTTATTAGCCTCTTCGTCATAAGTGTGGCGTGTTTCACACCCATGAAAAAGAATCTACCTAACGTGGCTTTCAAACTCCCTAGAACACATAAAACCTATATCTCTGATACTAAGTTTGTCACTACCCGAACGAAGGCCCGGATCGTAGACACGAGACAAGGGACCCCGAGAGAACCCAAGTCGACCCACGACATAATCACTCAACAAACTCATTTAATAAACATGAAGAAAACATAATTATAAACTCAGCAGAAGTCAAACTTAGTATAACAACAAAATAAATATATGAAGCTTAATACACATCTAAGTTTGATAAGCCTCTGATCTAAACGAGCTGATGGGACAACACCCCCAACTAGCTCAAAAATACTGAAACTAAAAGGACATCTATAACATCTGAAGGTCTAGTCCTCGAAAGATGAGGACTCACCAATGAGGCAGGTGCTAACTCTAAGCATTGACTACGAACGAGGCTGAACCTGAGAATCGGATTCTGCATCATGAGATGATGCAGCATAGAAGGTATGCGGTTAGTACGTGAAATGTACCGAGTATGTAAGGTAAGTAAAACCACTTAAGTAAAAATAATTCATATAAAGCAATTCATACATATTAAAGCTTTTGTGTATAAGTAGAAGACTACATGCATTCATTTTGAAATCGTACTTTTATCATAAGATAATCGTGCATGGCTTTAGAACATCATAACTAACTCGAATGACTCAAAATTGAAACATAACATTTATATCAAAAGTTGAACAATGAGTCAAACCATGCTTGTTGAACATATATATGCATGAGTAATCATCACGAGCAACGAATATGAAAATCTGAATGATAAAGACAATGGGGGACTCGTCACTAAACCGACATACCATGATAGAGCTTACGTGGTCCCGACTATCCCGCCCAAGTGGGTAAATCCATCCATAACCTTGCTAGGGAGATTGACGATAACATGATATCGATATCAAGCTGAAGGGCCAATCAGGTCAGGGATAGCTCATAAGGGGTTAGCAGTCCAGGTCCTACTAGGGCACCAGGTGCCAGTCATACCCCCAATGTACTAATAATATAATAGTATCAACCTTGTTGGCATCGATTACGGGGCATGGTAATCAACCCTTAACCGCTCGGTGCTAGACTCTTCTCCCAAAACATCACCTTTGAATATCAAGCTCCGGATGATAGGAGCTGATGACTCTATAGCTGGCTGGAATCACGAGGGATCGCCTCCTCGTGTATGAGTACCTGCAGGCAATGCTCTACCTTGTATATAACGAAGCTCAACATGAAATCATGCATAACTTAACATCGTATGAAATGAAGCTCAACATTATCTATTGACAAAGCTCATAATGACATCATGCATAGACTAGACATCATATGGATATGAAGCTCAACATTGTCTATTGAGAAAGCTTAGTAATGACCTACATCTCAATTATGAATTCATGCATATGAGAAGATTTATTTTGAAAAATACCACAAGCTAAATCATAGGTGGGAGCATCCACTAAAAATCATGTGGAAAGTATAGAAATATTCACTCAACATACCACAAGCTAGAATTTATAATAATAATTGGAAAATTTAACTTCAAACAATGTGGTAAGCTTATGTCGGGAAAATCATCACTTTAAATCGACATGTGGGCATCACTCAAAGATTTATCATACTTGGATCTAATCAATTCATTTTTAAAACAACAACATAGATCATGGGTAGTTTTAGAAACATGTTTTTCATCATTAAATCTCATTATCATCGCACACTTGTCATAAACCACTTCTTTCATGAACTCATCATCCATGGGTGTTTTAGGTTCAATTTTTGGAAAACCAATTTTATAAGGAAAAACAATATAGAATCCGCCCAATCTTCATAAATCACCAATATAAACACAATCTAATCATACCCATGTACAAAGATTGAAGAATCATGCAATGGAGTAAAACCACACACTTGATCACAGACAATTTATCACATTTTGATAGGAATTGAGCAAGGGTGTGGAAGAAGACACCTACTCATAACCTTACCTAACTGGGATTGGTGAATTCTAACACCCTCTAATAGCCCAAGATGAGATTCCAATGGAAACTTTGGGATTTTGCCTTGAACCTCCTCTTCAAACCTTCAAACTTGCATGCATGAGAATAATGGCTTAGGATAGGATTTTCCCTACTCTAAACCTACGAAAATGAGCCTTAAATGATGTAGTATAGGTCTTAAGAACTTATGAATTATGAAAAGACCCTTACTGAATTCAAAGGAAATAACTGCCAGGTGACCCTAACGGGTGACGTAACGATTCGTCAGAACGGGCAATGACTCGTCGAGTCGCTCCTCAATTGTGCTGAATGACATGACTAATGGGTCTCGTAATGGATGACTTAACGAATCTTCCCCCTTGACCATGACTCACGGTCACCTGCCGTCAGATACACTGCCTTAACATCCATGAAAATCCATTTTGCTTGCTCATGACTTACCTCACGAGTCATTGGGATGGACCACGACTCGCAGGGTCCCATCCATTAGATACACTATACATCCTCTTATTAAAAGTCCAACTCCACCCAACGATTGACATGACAACTCGTGGTGGCTGACCACGAGTCATTCTCTCACTCGTGGGGACCTCACTCCTTCATTTTATAGGGCCTCTCCACCAGCCACTTGAGGACTCGTGCGGTCTCCTCACGAGTCATCCCACGACTCGTCCCGTTATTGCAACATCAATTTCCCAATTTTTCCCATTTCAACTCCTGGGTCCGATCTTTGAGCTTTAAGGGTATAACAATAGTCAAGGGTAGAATGATAGAAACGAGAGATGGGGAAACCATGAACATAACTGTGAAGGGGAATGTTACCATAAAAGTTTAAATCCATATGTTCCCCCTCCTACGGTCTAGGCACCCCAAATGAAACTTGGAGGGTGAGTGATGTTGGAAACTCAAGATAGAGGAAATGTTGGCTAGAGTTCTAAAGAAGGTTAAGTCTATGGATTGTGGGGTAAGAGAGATTAAAGGGAAGGTGTCTAACCTTTCCCAAATAGTGAGTTCTCATTCATTTTCTATTAAACATTTGGAAGCTCAAATGAACTTCCTTTTGTCCCAAATGAATCCCTAAATGAAGGGCACCCTTCCTAGTGACACTGTACCAAATCCGAAGAAGGATGGCCATTGCATAGGGATTGTTACTAGGGTGGGAAAATTTTGGATGATGCGGGTGTGAAGGTTAAATAAGCTTTTGATCCAACCATAAATGATAGAGTGAGGATGTGGTGCCAAAAGCTCCAAGTATTGCTGATGATGAAGAGGTACTTGATGAGGAGAGAGTAACTGTTGTTCCCAAGGATGTTGATGTTGAGCAAAAGGGAAAGGAGCCCTCAAATGAACAAGTCCAAGAGCCTATAATCCTACCTCCTTACCCTCAGTAGTCAGAGAAAAGGAAAGAGGATATGTAGTTCAAGAAATTCATTGAGATGTTTAGCAAGTTTTCCATAAGCATATTGCTGGTGGACGCATTACTTCTGATGCTGAGATATGCAAAATTCATAAAGGAATCATTAAAAAAGAATAATATTGTGGATGCGGGCACAGGAGATGTGACGCAGCACTGTAGTGCAGTGATGGAGAGCAATCTTGCTCCCAAGAGAGAGGATCTCGAAGCTTAGCATCCCTTATACTATCGAAATGTGTGTGTTTAATAATGCTTTATGTGATCTCAGTGCAAGTATCAAGTTGATTCCCCTCATCATTTTCATAAATTTAGGTTGGGGGAATCCAAGCCTACTACTATGAGACCATTGATGGCAGACCGTTTTATCAAGAGACACGTGGGAGTTCTAGAAGATGTCTTAGTTTGAGTGGACAAATTTATCTTTCTAGCTGACTTTGTTGTGTTGGATTGTGACATGAATGTTGAGGTGTCCATTATTTTGGGGCGACCATTGCTAGCCACGGGGTAGAGCATTGGTTGATGTGGAACTAGGGAAGCTAAAGTTTAGAGTGGCTGGTGAAGAAGTGACCTTCAAGGTATGTCAACCCAAAAAACCTCCAGATGAATGTAAAGTGATAGCGGTCCTCAATGAAGAGGAGGAGAAAGACAAAAATTGTGAGGCTGAAGTCGATTTGGTGGATTACCCTCTGGAGAATTAATGATTTTGGAGGTATCCATCGAGCCACGATGTTAAATAAGGCCGCATTTCTTGGGAGGCAGCCCACGTGTTTTTATTTTTGTGCTTTGATGTTTTTGTTGTTTATTTTGAAGGTTTATTCGATGAAGAACCAAGTGAGAGAAAAAATAGGCAAGCACTGTGTGAGGCCTGTGAAACACAGGTGCTTAGGCGTGGCCGCAGCCTAGGCACAAGAAGGGTCCAAAAAGTTGGAAGAAAAAGGAGGCTTCTGCGCCTCACCTGCGAAACGTAGGTCAAGAATATCTTTGAGCCTAAACACCTATAAGAAATCTAAAAAATGAAAGGTGAGCTACAAGCCACACGCAAAATGCAGGTGGCTATCTGTGAAGCATAGGTCAAGTGTAACTCACAGGCAGAGAACTGGGAAAAAATGTACTCACCTGCACTGGGAACTGTATTTCTCAGGTGCCTACTTGCGGTCGGAGGTTTAGTGTAGGCGCAGGTAAGTATATCATTTAAATGTTAACTAAACCCGTTGGCCGACTTGACCCATGCTCTCCCCAAATCGGTGGAAATTCTTTTCCAATTCCCCAAAATCCTTTTTCCTTACTTTTTCACCTTCCCCATGATCCCAACTACTACCCATTTCACCTTCCATATTTCCCGATAACTCCATTTAATCCACCTCTTTCACCAACCAATCCCTTTCACTCCCTTCCTCCTATAAAACTCCATTCATTTTCACCATTTTCTTCATCCCTTCTAAAGTTCTCTTCTCACGATAAAAAATCAAGATTTTTGTGTTGGCCTTGGTCAAGTAAAACAACTTCAATGTATAAAATTTCTCTCATTTCTCTTCTCACTTTGTATGTCACCCTGTCACTCTTGTTTTCTTGATATTGGGATGTGTCATTACAAAATAAAACATGTTTAGTTAATAATTTTATTGACCTATGTTCCCCCATGACTCTATCTTCTGTTTCTCATTTTTTAAATAGTTTTATTTGTTGTGGGTATGGCGGGAGATCAAGAATTGCAAAATGTGGGTTTTATTGTTCATTTTAATAGAGTTTTTATATGAGTTCCATGTTTTGAAATCTCAGTTGGTGGAAGTCTGAGTAATCCCGTTTGATTGAAATGTACGATTTTTCAGATGATAGATAGGCTGACATCTTTCTTAAGGGAAAATCATCATTTTTGTTCTTTTATGCTGCTTGAATTGGGTAAAATTGATGTATGAGCGAGTTGAGTAAGCTTTGAAGTTGAAGTGCTATAAGTTGTTGGGTTAGGAACTTGAAGTTTCCCGATAATAGACGGGGTAAAATCTGTCTTAAGGGAAGGCGTTGAGTGGTACCAATAGTCTTTGTGGTTGTTTAGTGGAAGAATCAATCTTTTGGGGAAGTCTAAATACCCGTTAGATGTGCTAAAAAAATTTAAGCTTGAAAATTTGATGTAGCTACTGTCCACCATTTGTGGATCGCGGATCTAAATCTGTGAGATGCAGGACGAAGTGCACGTAAGACTTTGATCTTCAGGTCACTGTCTTTTACCTGCATTTCAACCTGCGGTTTGTAGATCGGTTCCTGCAAGACACAGGTGAAGCACCGGACTGGAAATCTGCAAGCCCTGGTTTTTGTTGCAAACCACGGGTCTTTACCTGCGAAATGCCAGTGCAGCGCAGGTGCTTCTAGTTATTGATTATAATTCTTCACATTATTTGAAATCCTAATTTTTAAAATTCTTTTCCTTAACTTAGCAGTAGTTCTTGCTTTTGAATTTCAATTAACAAAAATGCAAAAACAAGTTTGGTGTGTTGTGGCACTAACATGTTCTTGCAGAATTATGACTTCTTCCAAGCAAGCCGGAAAAAAGAAGACCCTGTCCACCTTAAAGAGTAAAGGCAAGGGGAAAGACAAAGCAACTCTACCCCCCGCCAATACCACAAATGTCATTATCTATGTGTGCCTATGATGAAAGCACACTATTTCATATGTGCTGGGAGGCCAATCACCACTGAAAAATGCTTTGACTTGGTGGGGCTGCAGAATGACTTCCCAATCATCATTCCACAATTTAACAATAGACAATGGAACATGTTCACGGAGCCACTCCCGAACTACTACATCAACTTTGTGCTAAATTCTATGCATCCTACCAAGAACGATAAGAGGCAATGAAACACAAGGGTAAGGTTGATGAGTTCCCATGCCTACCTTCAGTCAAGGTTCGAGGTGTAGAAGTTGACATAACTCCGGATGCCATAAATGCCATATTTTGGGAGGATGAAATTGACTCAGAAATAGAGTATGCAGTATGAGTGGCAAGCCAGGAAGACCAATTTTGTTGGATAGCTGACATTATCACTAATGGTCAGCCTTTGTAGGCCACCATGTGCGGTGAAATTTAAAGGCAGGACCTAAAATTTGAAGCCAAATTATCACTTGAATTTGTATGCGACCGCATCATGCCCGCTAGAAATGATCAACGAATGAACCTTGAGGCGGCCATACTTATTTCCTACATCATGTCAGCGGTGCCCATTAATTTTAGGGAAGTGGTGGCTACAAAAATGAAGTGTAAGGCCAGATAGCAAGGAACTTTAATGACATACGCTATTCGCATCACCCAACTGTGTCTTAAGGCGGGAGTTCTACTAAACACTGACGAATCCACTAGCTCTGCTACTGGTGTAGTTGGTGTGGATAGGAAGATGTATGAGGATACTGTCACGCCCTGCCTTGGAAGGCATGACTGGCACCTGGTGCCCTACATAGACCTGGACTGCTGGACTATTGAGCCTAAGCACTTCTGGTGCCAGGCTGGCTCTAACTCTAGGTTCATGGAACCAACGAGCTATATAACAGCTGTAAATACAGCCTCCGGCCGACTAGGCCTATAGCCACTTGTAAGATAACAACAGCTAACAAGAACAACAGTAGTATAAAGGAATCTATGCGGGCGACAAGGCCACTATCCTGACTAGTTTCATTGAAACGCTGAATCAAATGCTAAACTACTCTGTGACCAGCAAGGTCACCAACTATTAACTTAATAAGGCCCCACAAGGCCATCATAAAGAAATTAAAACATAGAAACAACCTCACACGACCGGTACAACTAACCACAGGGAATATACAAATCCAAGCCTCTAAGAATACTGATAAGATGGTCGGGAGAGCGCCCCGACCTACCCGTACTGTACAACAAAAGAAAAGGAATAAACCTATAGCTGTCAAGCTCCAGACGACAGGAGTTGTTGACTCTTCGTGCTGGCTGGAATTACGAGGGATCGACTCCTCGTCTATGAGTACCTTCAGGCAAGTAATGCAATGCCCCCAAACGGGCGTCAGTACGACTAGTACTGAGTATGCAAAGAAATAACTAAACATAACTGAAAATAGACAGTAATACTGATAGTTACTGAATAACAGAAGATGGCTAAGACTGTCTAGGATGGCAGAATCTAAACTAAGCTTAACTGTACTAGAGAGAAGGTGAGAATCATACCTGTCAATGCGGCGTCCTGCTATCTATCAATTTAATAAATAACA
>JACEIK010002237.1:118093-131506 GCA_018107945.1 Datura stramonium | reverse complement strand
ACTGTACTGGAGAGAAGGTGAGAATCATACCTGTCAATGTGGCATCCTGCTATCTATCAATTTAATAAATAACACATATAGCATACAAGAACCTATACCAACCCCCATAAGTCGGAAGGTACCAGTCAACATGCAATCTATATACCCCTACCCGGGTCGCCATCCAAAAATAACAATTCACTCCACCCATCTAGTAACTATGAGAATCCCGTCGGCCCCCTGGGTGTGTAACTTGGGCTCTCTGGGCCCCTGACTATAGTTGTATCTGACTCCGGAGGACTCCTGTAAACTGTAATCTGAGATCTGTGATCTGTAATCTGTAATCTGTGCCCTGCGCGCAAGCGCTCGATAGGGGTATGCTGTAATGTTGATCAGCCTGCTATGGGGAATGCTGCATCCTATCTTCGTCCTCTGGCGGACGGCATGCCACTCCTTGGAGTGACGTATCCTCACCCTCTGGCGTGCGAGTCGACACAGTTATTAACCTGGGGTGGCAAAGAAGCTCTAAGGATGCCCAACATAGAACAATCAGGTCTCTACAAACAACAATAATGACATATAACATATATATTAAATCTGATAATACCATCCATGTTTTGATATTCAATTCTGAATCCCTTGCTGAATTATACTGAATCTGATACTGAGTTATACTGAGTCTGAAATAATATCTCGATGTCTGATACTAATTTACTGACTTTTATTCTGAATATGACATAATAATTATTCAATCCTGCTAACCGAATTCACACTAGGCATAATACTCGGCTTTGAAACGTACTTCTGGAATTTACTCTACTTTACAATACTAGAATTACTATCTTGCCGAAGAAACTGGCTTTACATACCTCAGTTGCCGACTTCTTGACTAACTGGCATAACGCGGCCAATATCCAACTATTTCTTCCAATTGCATTCATATTCATAGAAAATAAAACTAAATTCATCAATATTATTGAAGAAAACACTACTTTAAATATATATATACTGCCCAAACTTTAACTTATCGAAAAACAACTGAAAAGTCGCTATTTCTCGGAAGTCCAGAAGGGAGAAATACTCACTTTAAGGCTAGGAGTATATTGACACTAATTTGGAGTAATTCCAGTTACCTTAGCTCGGTAGGAAGAAGATTCGCCGGCCGAATTTCACAAAACTAACTCCGTAGGAATGCTCCCTACAGCTTTATACTTCGCTACGCGAAGTTAATTTGAGTTTGGACCGCGTTTAACAGCGTAAACAAAAGGAATTTTAATGGAAACATTCGTCCTCTCTGTTTCTCTACTGTTCTCTGGTTTACTCACTAGAAGTATTGATAATTATCACTTAAAAACCGAAGTGGGGTTTATATACTTGGGGCCTTTAAGTTGAATTTGTCGAATGCGATTTATAAGTCGCATTTGCCTTGCGACATTCTGACTTGGTGCTTGTCCGGTTTCTCCGCGGGCCCTTTTTCTAGCACGTATGGAATTATAAAACTCTTAACCAACACGCGAATAGGCCATCTAAATGTCAAGAATTTACGGGGTGTAACTGATACACCCAAGAGCAAAAGAAAATGGATGCAAGCATGGGAGACTACGAAGACTCTACCTCTCATGGCATAGATAAGACTTCCATATCTCCCAATCTAAATATGCAACACCCCGAGACATTAGTACATGCATCTAAAGATGCACCATTCAAAGGGACTTCACATCCTCTTACATCCGCCTACTTAAGTGGAATCCAGAAGTTTGCTGAGATGGCACAATCTCATGAGAACCAACTCCAAAATTGGCTGAAAATCTCCTAGCCCTTATCATCAAAATTGTGAAGAATGAGATTAATAATATATTTGATATCTTAAACAAGCTATGATCCTGAGTGGATATGGTCGAGGGAGCATTTTTCTCTCTACGAGCTAAGGTGAGAGAGTTGAGGAGCCGACCACCAATAGAGGACCTAGACATGAGCTTATTTGATATAGCCATGGCTGCCCCACCTATAGCCCAAGGCCCTAATGATGATGTATTTGAGGGCCTGAGTAAGGATGATGAGGCAAACTTGGAACATGAAGGCCATGAGACGGAAGAAGCCGATGATGAGACCAAAGAGTAGCCACATCAGGGAGTTCTTACCATCCTTTGTTCATAATATGCAGATTGGGGACAATGTAATTTCTTAGTTGGATGTGGGATGTCTCTCTATTCTTTGTTATTTTTGGTCTTCTATTACCCTTGTAAGTCTCAAATTCTTATGCTTTGATTATGTCGCAATTTTTTTATTTTTTCTTAGTTGGATGAATGCCCTTGTCGGGCTGGTGATGAATGAAAATATTGATTTTTTCTTTTTAGTTTCCATTGATGGGTCCATCTTAAATTGCCAAATATTTAATGACCCGTGCCTTAATGATCGTCTTTGTTCATAGTAGTTAGCAAGTAAACTCCACGAGTTTTTTTATACCACGATTCTTTTCCAAGCTAAAAATTTCTTTTCTTTTGTTCTTGAACCGGGTGACATTTTCCTATGATAGATTGAGAGATTACATTTTTAAGGGAAAATGCCGAGTTTATGGTCTTTTTGAGTCGGTTGTTGCACTTGCTTTTGAGAGGTACAATCGAAAATTTTTAAATGGCATTGAAAATCAATTTTTAGGAAAAGGGGCATTTGAATTTAAAATTGAGCACTCTTATAATGAGTTGAAAAAGCATTTGAATTTAAAAATTGAGCACTCTCTTGTCATGAGTTGCACATTCCTTGTTTGACTTTTTGATTCACATGTTATCTTGTTTAAAGTCATACTCTTTACGTGGTTGTAAGAATTGTGTGAACTCCTTGGAGTGTGATGCCTTGTGTGATGAGGCTTTCAGCTTAATTTTCATGCATGAATGGTTATCTAGAACTTGCTTTAAGTGTGACTCAGGTGAAATCCTAGATGTAGCTACACCTGGAATATGATTTTAGGATTTGTTTTGATAGTCATGTCACCTATATGACCTCCTTGAATGTCCATCTTTGCTAGCTGATGTTGAGCCTTTAACCCTTTTCTTTGAGAACAACATTACAAGTCTATTACCCTTTTTCTTAATCCCTCTTTTGGCACCCATCCTCCCTCATGCTAGTTGTGAAAAGAAATGAAAAATGGGGCTTGGTACCAAAAATTTTGGGAAAGATAAGGGAAAAATAAGGCAAAAGCCTAAGCTTTGGAGTTTGCAAAAGAAAGTGGGAAAAATATGTGAGCTTCAGTTTGAGGTAGCACCAAATTGTGAAATGAACGAATTGTTTAGTTAAAACACCTCTAAACCTTAGAAAAAGAATAGTCGAAAGGTACTAACTCTTGCTTAAATGAGGCTAAAGGTGGAAACCAAGGAGATATAAGGGTGGCTCTTGATATAAATTTGAAGATGTTGACAAGGAGAGATAAGGTAGGGTTATCTCAACAGAAAAATGGAGTATGCAAAAGTGTTCACAAAAAGGGAATTAGGGAGATTCTAGTAACTAGAACTAAAAAAGTCGTGCTACCTTTAACCCTAGCCTTCATTATGACCTCCAAGTCCAAATTAATTTTGAGGTGTAGCAACTCTACATTAATGGCGAGTTACACGAAGGGAAAGCCAATAGATCAAGTTGTATGCATGGCTATTTCTTTGTGAGAGTGAGCGTATTTGCCTTATTCAATGATCCCTTTGCGTGTGAATTTCTTGAAAATTAAATAGGATTCTCTCTTGACGTAAGTAGAATCACTTCCTTGGGAAACATGCTTGAATGTGTTCAAAGTAAAAAATGTGATTGAGACAAGAGTAAAATGAGCTTTAAGGTAATATTTGAATGTAAGCTTTCAATTACTTTAGATGTTAGTTGAGTTTGTCTCGATCAAACATGCCCTTTATTTTGAATGAAAGAAACACTTGTGAATCATGCCAATTGTTTGTGGTTACCTATTGAAGCATTTACATAAATTGTTGAGTCTTTTCTTTTCATTGAGTTGGTGTGCGATTTTGGGGTTTTCTTAGTCCCAATAGTCCCTTGTGCACAACTCATGTTTGTGACATGATTAATTCAATTATTCATCTGTGAAGAAATGCCATACATGAGGACAAGCAATGGTTCATGTTTGGGGGTTTGACAAGTTTGTAATTTACCAACTCATTAGGATTTTAAACATAAGCTTTTGCTTTGTGTTCAAGTCATTTATGAAGGTTTTATGCCATTTGTCTTTGATTTTTTTTGCAGGTATTCAATTTTAAAAAGGTAAAATGAAGAAATTGAAGAAAAAGCATGGTGCTGCAAGAAGAGGACCTTTGTTTAGCAGGATAACACCTGTGAAATACAAGAAAACACTTCTTTAAAGTTGAAGGAAACCTACGGAGTGCTGGTCAGCACCTACGAAATGCAGGTGCAAATGCAAAAACACGACTGGACTTTTTGGCCTAGAGCTATGAAGTGAGTTGTGCCTCGTTGATGGGGCACTTTCGAAATTTAGGTGTTGTGAGTGAGGCCGTCATCAAAGGGGTAAAATCATCCAGCACAAGAAAAGGGGAGCAAATTTATGCTATTTTTGTGCACCTTTTGTAAAAAATTGAAGATTCAATTCCATTTAGTAGTGTGTTTGTTTTGAATTGAATTTTAGATAGAGAAAAAGATAGGGATAAGTGAGAGCTTTTCCCTTCATCCTATTTATCTTTCTAAGCTAAAAACCTTTATTGAAGAACAAAATTGGTCTTGAAGTTTCTTCATAGTGATGAAAGATAGTGATTACTTCATTAGTTTTATCTCTTGTTCTTCATCTATGAGTAGCTAAACCTCTTGCTAGGGGTGTGTGCATGACATGGGCTAAAATGGATTAGGTGTTGCTAGTTCAATCATAGAATTACATATTTAGCATGAATACATTGTTTTCTCTAAATTATAATTGAAATACCTATAATTGCAAGTAGGATATGGGTGAGAAAACAATGGTTGGTATTTGGGTTTTGATTATGTGGGATTGGGCTCGAGATAGCTAATGCCCACTTTCACACACCAATTAAAGAAGTGAGGCTACAGATAGTTTAACTCTTTCCCAAGTTGTAGTGGTTAAAGTGTATGGAACGTTGAGGTTTGAGAAAACCTGAGGCCAAAGGCACCCAAATGGTTGAGAAACATCAGGTGTCTCCTTGTCCGTGACTATTTATGTTTGTCAAAAATGCTTTAATTAGCTACTCAACCTCACTCCTATCATTGTCCCACCAATAGCACACCTCTAGTATTTGCTCATATTGTTACTTCGAAGTGGTTACCTTGTTTTGATGTTGAATTTGAATTCATAGTGTGCTCTTTCATTCCCCCAATATTTACTTCCCTAGTTTTGATACAATGATGTTATTTGATTCAATTTGATAGAACACTTTTCTTTCTATCAATCTTTATTCCCTGTGGATTCGACCCTGACTCACGAGTTGGGTAAATTATATTGTGAGGACCATGTATACTCTCTCCAAGCGAGGAGTGGATTTGGATGTCATCACAAGTGGCTCCATAAAAGCACAAAAGGATCGAGTTCATCGGCCAAGGGAGCCCCTGCTAGGAGGTTTGGAGAAAAAGCGGTGGATCCTCATGGACTAACATGGTTAATTACCTAAAAATAGGTCAAATATGCTGTTGAGAATTGAATTGACGAAGACCACCTCACACTTGAGTTCCCCACCATCCGAGACAAGATCTGCGAGTTGGAATTGGGTTAAAAGTTTACCGAGCCGGAAGAGTCCAACCTCACTTTAGTGAGGGGATATTATGCATATTCGGTCACTTCATTGGAGAGAGCAATGAGGTCAAAATGCGGGGAAAGGTGGTTCATTTCACTATTAAGAGATTCAATGCCTTCCTTAGAACACCTGTGATAGAGCCATCTGAGTACTTTATTCCGCTAGAGAAGCTTCCACATCGTGACATTCGCCATATTCTTTGCGGTGAGCATTCATCAGCCTGTTGGGCAAGTGATGTGTTGTGGGTTTACTGCACTTTCAACGCTTAAAACTGAGGAAATAAGAATAGACTTAGGTGTTCTTATATAGATATGATGAACTTTTACTTTGTTTTCAGGGAAGATGGATGTTGGAGTTGAAATGTACAAAAGAAGGACAAAATGCAGAAAAAGGGCTAAGTACGGATCACAGTATGAGCCGTACCATCCTAGTATGAGCCGTATTGAGAATTGTGGAAAAATCTAGAATATTTTTTTGAGGCAAAGGCAAAGTACGACTTATGGTATGAGCCGTACCACATCAGTCATAGAAAAGTTCAGAAGATACTGTATAGGACAAGTTTCCCAGTATGGGTAGTAACCACGGATCGTGATATCTACCTAAGACCCATACCAAGTAGCCGTGGTAAACTTCAGAAGAATTGAAGAATGGCATATGTCAATGTACAACTAGAAGTCATGAGTCGTAGAACGCAGGTATGAGTCATACCAAGCCACCCGTGAAAATATTCAGAGGATGCTAGGAGTCTAAGGATTAAACCACGACTAGACAATACGAATCATAGGTTCATGGTACGAGCTGTACCATCTTCCGATAACTAGAAAAAATAAGAAGTTACCAAGCATTGTATGAGTCAAGGTACGACCTGTACAATCTAGTTACGGGTCGTAAGTGAAGTAGGCGACAGTTTAGCAGTTTTTCTATTTACTTAGGAAAGGTTCTAAATATTTGTATAAATACTTTGTAGGTTTTTTTCAATAGGAGAAAGTTAGATTTGGAGAAAAATAATTGTTGTTGATTTTCTATTCAAGTTTTGGGGATTATTGAGAACAATCAAGAGAGACTTTCTTGAATTGATTTTCTCATTGTTCTTGATGTGTTCCTCCTTAATTCTTTCAATAACCAAGTGGGTTTTCTTTCAATCATCTTTGTAAGTTTTAAATTATGCATTTTTCTATGAATGCTTATAATTCTCTTACAATCATGAGAGGCTAAAATCTCCTCAGCTAGGGTTGTGGGAACCATGTTGAATTGACGAACTAGGGTTGCACAAAGTGTCTCCAAACCAATGCTAAATACTAGTACTCTATTCTCTTCATCTTTAATGTTTCTTAACGAAGCACAACATTAGGACATGCACAAATTATTTTCTTGCTTGAATCTAGAGATTTAGAGATAGGAAAAGAGAATTACAATGAAGCCTTGATCTTTATGGGTTATTGTATGACTTGAGTTGCGGTCGCAGGATCATTAATTTGGAAAAAATTGATAATGATTGAAGTGAAATCACTCATGAAACCTAATCAAGTGATTGAGTAGAGTCATCCAATATAGACGAACCAGTCGTTTGGATGAACCCTAGTTATCATATTTACAAGAATTGGGATAGATCACAAGCGTAAAACCCAAAGTAGTTATCAATCTATGTGGAACACTTATCCTAGTTATTCGCATAAACATGATAAACAACAATCAATTCTCTTTATCGTTACATATTTGCTTTTAAAAAAAACCCTCTAGGATATAACAAATTTAAAAGCTTAAATACTAGCATTATTATATATCTTGACCATATTCCCTATGGGATCGACCCCGACCTATGTTGAGTAATACATTGACATTGTCCATGTCATAGTTTTACAAGAGTCTGATTTGAGCGTTATCAAAATTGACTCCATTTCCGGGGAATACGACTTAGGATTAGAGTAATTGTTGTGCTTAACTTTTAATTGTTATTTCCTCATTTACATTTTTCTTTTGGTTTGTGATTCATTCAGGCTACAGTAGGGAAGCCTCATCTAAAGATCCACCTATGTGAACACCCAGATGGAAGATAAGAGGCTGCTAGTGTATCTAGAAGAGATGATGAGTATTAATACATTACCAGCCGTCTTAATGAATTATGATGGAGATAAAGTATCGGGGTGCACAAAGTTGCTAAATGCCCTAAAGGGAATGGGGTCGTATAACTTCAGGTCAAGAAGTTAGACCTTGACCACCAGACCTGGAACTTAAGGCATTACCTCCACATCTTAAACATTAATTCTTGGGAGAGAAGAACACCTTGGCAGTAATTATTGCTTCAAACCTAGAAGACTAGCATGTGGAGGCCCTAGTTGCAGTATTAAAAAAGTATAAAAGGTCAATCAGTTGGACCATTACAGACATCATTGGGATCCCTCGAGGAATATGCACCAAAAAAATCCAGCTTGAGCCAAATTGTCTACCAATTATAGAGCATCAATAACGACCGAACCCACCTATGCAAGAGTTGGTGAAGAAATAGATTATCAAGTGGCGAGATGCTAATGCAATTTACCCCATTGCAAATAGCAAGTGGGTGAGTCCAATACTGCATGTGAAAAAGAAAGGTGGGATCACAGTGGTACCAAATGAGAAAAATGAGTTGATACCGACGAGCCCGGTCATGGGTTGCCATGTGTGCATGGATTATCGAAAACTCAACCACTAGACCCAGAATGACCATTTTCCAATGCCATTCATGGATTAGATGCTTGACAGGATTGAAAGTAGAGGCTGGTACTACTTTTTTGATAGTTATTATGGGTACAATCAAATTTCTATAGCCCCAGAAGATCAAGAGAAGACCATCTTTACTTGCCTATATGGAATGTTTTGTTTTAGGAGAATGCCCTTTGGGTTGTGTAATGCACCAGCCATATTCAAATGCTGCATGGTGTCGATCTTTTCAGATATGGTGGAGGACACCATCAAAGTATTAATAGATGATTTCTCAGTTGTGGGAGAGTCATTTGAATCCTTCCTTAAGCATTTGAGCAAAGTTTGAACAGATGTGAAGAAACTAATCTGGTCCTAAACTGGGAGAAATGTCACTTCATGGTCAAAGAAGGGATAGTTCTAGGCCATGAAATCTAAGGAGAAAGGATATAGGTGGACAAGGTGAAAATTAAAGTAATAGCAGCATTTCCACCGCCTATTTCTTTCAAGGGGATCAGAAGCTTTTTGGGGCATGCAGGATTCTATAGGAGGTTCATTAAGGATTTCTCAAAGATTGCACAAACAATGTGCAAACTACTTGAGAATGAAGTTCATATTTGATGAGGCATGTCTGAAGGCTTTTGAATGCCTGAAGGAGAGACTCACCACAACTTCCATTATTATAGCCCTAAAATGGTCTCTTCCATTTGAGGTAATGTGCAGGCTAGTGAAGTGGCCCTTGGTGCTGTCTTAGGCCAACGAAGAGTGAAGATTTATTATGCCAGTAAGAAACTCAATCCAGCTCTAAAGAACTGCACAGTGACTGAACAGGAGCTACCAGTAGTAGTCTTTGAATTTGAAAAGTTTTGGGAATACTTGCTCGGAACTAAGGTAACTTTCCATATATACCATGCTGCATTGAGGTACTTGATATAGAAAAAGAATGCTAAGCCTAAGTTGATTAGATGGGTGTTGTTGCTCCAAGAATTATAATTTTAGGTAAAGGACTGAAAGGGAATAAAAAATTAGGTGGCCAATCACTTGTCCGGACTGGAAGTAGAGGCAAGAGTGAAGGATGAGATTGATATCAATGATGTCTTCCCAGATGAATTGGTATTTGGATGTATCTCAAGATTTGATCCCTTGGTTCACTGACTATGCAAATTATTTGGTGAGAGACATGATTCCGGATGATATGACTTCATAGCAAAGGAAGAAGTTCCCGTTTGGTGCTCGAAGGTACTATTGGGATAAACCATATATATTTTGCATTTGTGAGAATGGGTTAATTTCGAGATGTGTGCCAGAAGTAGAGATATTGAGTATTTTGATGGCTTTCCACTCATCATAGTGGCATCCGAACGGCACACAAAATTTTGCAGTGGGGGTAATATTGTCCCTCTATCCACCAAGATGCTTACGATTTTACCAAGTATTGTGATCAATGGTAAAGGAAAGATGGCATTACTCGTAAGCATGAGCTACCATTAACCCCTATTCTTGAAGGAGAATTATTCGTTGTATGGGCTATTGACTTCATGGGCCCATTCGTGAGCTCATATGGGATGAAATTTATTTTGGTGGTTGTGGACTATGTTTCAAAATGGGCAAAAGACATTGCATTCCCTAACAATGAAGGAAAAAGTGTCACAACATTTATGCGAAAGCACATATTTGCTAGATCTGGTACAGCCAGAGCCATCATCAGTGATGGTGGGTTACACTTTTGTAATCGCCTTTTCAGAGCTCTGCTTGAGAAATATGTTGTGAAACATAAGGTGGCAACACCTTACCATCATCAATCAAATGGGCAAGTGAAAGTGTCGAACACGGAGATCAAGACTATTCTGGCCAAAACAGTGAACACCAACCAGACAGACTGGTCTAATAAGTTTGATGATGCACTTTGGTCATACCAAACAACTTATAAGACCCCGATCGGCTTATCTCCATATCAGCTTGTCTATCGCAAGTTGTGTCATCTATCGGTAGAGTTATAGCATAAAGCACTATAGGCATTGAAAAAGTTGAACTTGGATTGGACTGAAGCAACCAAGTTAAGGCTAGATCAGCTAAATGAGTTAGATAAGTTTCAGCTTTGAGCTTATGAAAGTGTAGCCATTTATAAAGAAAGGATAAAAGTATACCATGATAGGAAGATTGCAAAAAGGGAGTTCAACCTGGTGATTTGGTCCTACTATTTAATTCGAGGCTTTACTTGCATCCAAGTAAAACTAAATCTAGATGGATGGGACTGTATCGAGTGGTGAACGTTTCCCCATATTCTGCGGTGGAACTTGAGAATAAAGATGGTAAGAGGTTCAAGGTGAATGTGCAAAGGATAAAGTTGTATATAGGACACACCAAATAGATAAGAGGAATTGAGTTGGTGTACCTTGATGATGCCTGAATGGACAAGGAAGCTGCATCATGCCGCGACATTAAATCATGCGCTGCATGGGAGGCAACCCATGAAAGGTAAAATCTGAGTAGCCACATGCATGTCCTTTTCCTCGTTCTTACATTTTATCCTTCAGGACGAAGCATGCTTTGAAAAAGAGGGGGTGTACTTGTTGTTTTTGGGTGTTTTGTTCGTTCGAGGTTTTTCTTGCCCTGTTTATTTTCCCTAGGATATGCTATCTAGTAGAACTGACATGTTTACATTGTTTTTGTCATTTTTGTAATTAGAAGTAGCTTAGAATTACTTTACAACCAATAAATGTACTAGTTTTGATGTTTTTGAAAATATGACCCTATCTGAATTTTTTTTTATGTTAGTTGTGTATGTTGACAGCAAAGTATGACTTTTATGGATCTTTGTATGGCATTTATATTATTAGCATGTGTAGTTGTAGTTTAACTGTTCCTAAACTGGATAGGTAGAACCAGAGCAAACCTATACCATGAGTGAGTGAGGATTTATACTAAGTTAAATATTGTGTTAAGGATCTACTACTTGCAGGGATGGTCTTTATATAGGTTTTAGGATAGTTTATTAGGAACGGATTATAGGCCCTTTTTGTTATAGCCCACATTAGCTTAAATTGCCCTACTAAATAAATGATTCCCTCGATCCTATATTTGAGCCTAAAAGTTTACCTATTTTCTTTGATTACCTATTCACCTTGACCAAGTTTATAATGAACCTATTTAGCCCTGGTCCCTCCTTCAACATTACGAACTCAACTTAGGAAAAATACCTAAGTTAAGGGTGGCTACAGTAGGGGTGAATAAACTATGTGAGGGTGGAGAAAAAAAAAGAAGAGGTTCAAAGAAGAGTGAGGTGTGATGTGAAATAAAAGAAAAAAGAGTTGAAAAAGTAAAAATAAAAAGAAAAGAAAATAAAAGAAACGAAAAAAGTTGAAAAAGATGAGAAAAACACACCGCACCCACACGTTGCATTTAAATGGTGAAAAGGGAGGACAAAGTTGAAAAAAGAAAATTGGGTAAAAAGTGAACAGCGAAGCCAAGTATTTAGTGCCAAGGAGTATTTACTCACTAAAATTTCATATTTACCACACCCAGCCCGAAGCCTACATTACAAACTGAGAAAAGTCCTATAGTGATCCTAGTTTAACTATCCAAAAAGCCAACGTAGAGAAAATAAAGGCAAGCCTATGATATCCGATGTGCAGTATTTTAAACTTCTTTATGAGGGTGAGAGTCTTCTTGTTTAGTCCCAAGTTTCATATTTCTATATATCTGTGAGTGTAGGGGAATTCATTTGCAGTGAGGGTACATGGTTTGTGTTGCATTCTGCCAATTGTTTGTGTGATTAACATTGGTGATAACTTGATTCTCTATTAATAGTTGGATGCCATATCTCTATCCCTATATGTCATAGGTTGTAGTAGCATGTGTGGATAGTTGACTTTTTTTGAATGAAAAAGGCATCAATAGTTGTTAATGGTTTATAGTGCAAATTTTGTTGTGTTGGTTGTAGGTATTCTATGTTTACTTTCTAGTTAGACATCATTTTTTGTTTTGTTTTCCTTGCCTGAGGAAATACAAAAGTCTTAAGTTAAGGGTGCTGATGTGTTGTGGGTTTACAACACTTTGAACGCTTAAAACTGAGGAAATAAGCATGGACTTAGGTGTGTTGATATGGATATGATGCACTTTTACTTTGTTTTGAGGGAAGATAGATGTCAGAGTTGAAATGTCCAAAAGAAGGACAAAATGCAGAAAAAGGGCTAAGTACCAACCTCGTACTGAGAGTCGTGGAAAAATCAAGAACATCTGTTTGAGGAAAAGGCAAAGTACTACTTATGGTACAAGTCGTACCATCCTGGTACGAGCCTTACCACAACAATCATAGAAAAGTTCAGAAGATGCTGTACAGGAAAATTCTCCAAGTATGGATAGTAACCACGGATCAGGATATCTACCTAAGACCTGTACCAAGGAGTCGTGGTAAACATCAAAAGAATTGAAGAATGGAATATCTCAATGTACGACAAGAAGTCATGAGTAGTAGGATGCAGGTACAAGTCATACCAAACCACCCATGAAAATATTCAGAGGATGCCAGGAATCTCAGGATCAAACCACGACAAGACAGTACGTCTTGTATGTTCATGGTACAGTTTGTACCAGCTTCCAACATCTAGCCAAAATCAGAAGTTTCCAAGCATCATACGAGTCAAGGTATGACCTGTACATTCCAGCTACGGGTCATAAGTGAAGCTGGCGACAGTTCAATAGTTTTTCCAGTTTACTTAGGAAAGGGTTCTAGATATTCTTATAAATATTTTGTCACGCCCCGCCTTGGGGGGTATGACTGGCACCTGGTGCCCTATTAGGACTTGAACTGGTAGACTACTGAGCCTAAGCACATATGGTGCCTGGCTGTCTCTAACTCAGATATACGGAACCAATGGGCTATATAACGGTTGTAAATACAGCCCTCGGCCGGCTAGGCCTATAGCCACCTGTACTATAACATCAGCTAACCAGAATCACATACATATAGGGAAATCTATGCGGGCCGACAAGGCCACCATGCTGA
>JACEIK010002237.1:94797-106287 GCA_018107945.1 Datura stramonium | reverse complement strand
TCCCTGGTTTTACCCTCTGTTTATCACTGGAAATTATATGAAAATTCCATTTAAAACCGAAGTTGGAGGCTTTATATAGTTGGGACCTATAAGTCGCATTTGCCTTGCGACGCGCTGACTTGGCGCTTGTCCGATCTTCCCCCCGGTCCTTTTTCTAGCATGTATGGTATTCTAAAACTCTTAACCAACATGCGAATAGGCCATCTATATGTCGAGAATTTACGGGGTGTAACATATTTTTTGGTTATTTTCGATAGGAGAGAGTAAGATTTGGAGAAAAATAATTGTTGTTGATTTTCTATTCAATGTTTAGGGATTATTGAGAACAATCGAGGGAGACTTTCTTGAATTGATTTTCTCATTTTTCTTGAAGTATTCTTCCTTAATTCTTGCAATAACCAAATGGGTTTTCTTCCAATCATCTTTATAAGTTCTAAATTATGTGTTTGTCTATGAATGCTTATAATTCTCTTCAAACCATGAGAGGTTAAAACCTTTACAACTGGGGTTGTGGGAACCATGGTGAGTTAACGAACTAGGATTGCACAAAGTAATTCTAAAGCAATGCAAAACGCTTGTGTTGTATTTTATTCATCTTTAATTTTCCTTAACGGAGCGCAACATTAGAACTTGTCTGAATTCTTTACTTGCTTGAATCTAGAGAAGTAGAGATTAGGAAAAGAGAATTACAAAAACATATTGACCTTTATGGATCATTGTATGAATTGAGCTACAGTCGCAGGATAGTCAATTTGGAATAAATTGATAATGGTTGAAGTGAAATCACTAATGAGACCTAATCCGATGATTGATTATAGTCATCCAATAGGGATGAACCAGTCGTTTGGATGAACCCTAGTTATTAGTTCTACAAGTAAGCATTGTGATATATCAAAAGTGTAAAGCCCGAAGTAGTTATGAATCCATGGGGAACACTTACCCTATTTATTTGCATAAACTTGATAAACAGCAATCAATTCTCAGCATTGTTAAATATTTGCTTTTACAAAACCCCCTCTAGGAGATAACAAACTTAACATCTTAAATACTAGCGTTATTCTATATCTTGACAATATTTCATGCAGTATTGAACCCAATCTTTATTGGGTTATATATTGGCAACATCCACATCATACTTTTACATGGGTGTGATATAAGCGTTATCAGGAATGGTCCGTAACGACACTTATTTTACACTTTCATTCTCCTACATAAATAAGGAGAAGAAAGTGTGGGTGAAGATTGTTTGTGCCATGCTTCTCCCTAGGACACCCATATTGGAGATCACTAAAGAGCGAGCCGTGTTAGTATACATGCTTATTAAAGGGCTTCCAATCAACTGTGGTACAGTGTTCCGGGACAACATGAGGAGATTGAGAGATAATAGCAGGTGGAAGTACTGTTATGGCAGTCTCTTGACCCATTTTTTTTAGAGAGGCAGACAATGATTAGGAAGATGCAGTCTTTCACTTACCCATGAAGGGAACCTAATAGGAAAGATGATGGATGTCACAAAGGTAAAAGAGCCTATAACTTCTACAACTCCAATTCTCACTATAGCTAATCGCCAAGTTCAGGATGATAGCTTGAGAGGCCGCTTGTTAGGAATGTTAGATTTGCAGCTAAGGATCGGAGGCCAAATTGCAATAGAGGATGAGATGAAGGCCCTGGAGGAGACGTATCCACTCACGAAGAGTTCTATACAAATGTGTGGAGTGGGACCAGCCTTTGATGAGCTGCTGGACGATGATGAGGCCATGTTGCTTACTGATGGGGTTGATGACTTGGACAATGATGATGAGGAGGGTGATGCTACCATCGGAACCATACATATTGATGGCGAAGATGATGATGATGATGATGATCAGTTGTACAATATTGATGATGATGACTATGGGTAGCGGCCCAGGAAGTTTCTTTTCTCTACCTATTTGATATATTTGTGTGTGCACTGAGGACAGTGCACCGTTTAAGTGTGGGGTGAAGGAAAGATTTCCTTTTTACTCTTTCTTGTCTATATTCGTAGTAGGCCATAGCATAGTTGTCATTCCTCGTCATAGTAGCTCTTTGATTTATTAGGTCATATTTTTTTATAGATAGAAATGATGTTGACTAATAACTTGGAGAATGCCTTGCGATGTTTGTATAATCTGTTCGTCTCTAGTAGTTGAGTTTTTTTAGTTTAAATTTAGAGTAAAAAAAATTTTAAAATTATTTTTTATTTTTGTGCCATCGTAGGGTACCTTTCCTATGATAGATGGATGATGATCGTCATAAGGGAAATTAGTCACTTTTTTTTTTATTTTCTAGGATTGAATCAGACCCAATCATTTCTGTGCTCTTTGACATTCCACTTAGACGGTAAGCTAGAGGCAATAAAGTGGTCATCTTAAGTGAGAATTCCATGAGAGACACACAAAGTTCTTTAATTCGAGTCAATACACTTGTAGGGCTTAATAATGAAAAAGGTCATTCAATGTAATTTTACGAAGGTGTGGCTATTAGAAACCGACTAAAGTCTTGATGCCATATGAGGTGCCCTTAATTGTTGTGTTTTGTACATGTTGTAGCATCTAGAACTTACCTTAGTGTATGTTGGATGGCTAGTTGTTAAAGAGTTAAGAGATGATTAAGGCGTTTCTTTGAAAAAGACATGTTTCCCATGCTGTTTTACCTCCCGAGTATTTTTCCTAGTTAACCCCATTGACCCATGAGCCTTATTCTTTTCTTAGCCAAAAAAGTAGCTTATTTCCTTTTTCTGTGTGCCCTCTATATTTGTTGATCTAAAGTAGTCTTAGGCTCTTTGAGACTTGAAAGTAAAGGTCCACCAAAGCGTGAATTATAAGGGAAAGGAAAGAAAAAAATATATGGTGTGGAAAGTAAGAAGAGAAAGTAGGAAGAAGGGGCCCATAAAATGTGTTGGTTACTTGTTGCTAGAACAATGAAAGAATGAGTTTTAAGAGTGAATATGCTTATTGATTCTACAAGAAGAAACTAGAATTCAAGTAGTGAAAATAGGGGCATGAAAAGCAAAGAAAAAGGGTGAGTAGAGAAAGGGAGAACAACAAGGAAAAAGTGGTGGACTAGAAAGATGATTTTTTTTTAAAGTTCTTAGGATTGATAGTTACTATCAAAGAAAAATCATTTTTACCTGTCCCTTAGCCGACATTACAACCAAGAAAGGTCCTCATGATCTTAAGCTCTTCAAATAACTAAGTAGTCTAAGTGTACATGAAGGGCAAGCTTATGGTATGTTGCATGTGTATGAAACATCTTTTCTGAGTGTGAGTATGCCTTACTTGTTATTTCTCATGCTTTGCATTGATAATTGAGAGAGGAAAATCACTAAAAGTGAGTGAATAGATATTTCTGATTTTAAAGCCAGTTACTTGAAGGCGTAAGCATCATTTGAGGGCTCACCTATAAATAAAACATCTTGGTCGTTTGTTAGCTATCTTTCATCATTTTGTTTGATCGTAGAAATGTTGTAACACAGCTTTTAGAGGAGAGACAAGTTCCTACTTAGCTTTCCTCTTTTCTTTATTGTTTTACATTGAATGATGATGATTTCTATGTTTTTACTCTTAAACATGTGTGGTTAAATGCCCATTCTAGGATTTTGGCCATAACAGATGGTTGATGTTTGATAGACTAATTATGGCTAGTTTTGAATATTTTTTAAAGGTTGTTTATATTTAGTTATCTTAATTTCTTATTCGCTAGATTAATCACCTTGTGAATAAATCTATTGGCTTTTGGTTGAACTCGAGAAAGGGAACTGAAAGGATTAAAAGTAAAGATAAAATAGAAAATCAAAGATCCATTGGCTCATTAGTTGGAGGCTACAATTTGTTTTGGAGGATAGGGATATTCCCTTCAATCTTGTTTAGTTGATATATAAGTAGGCATAACCTTCGTTTCATGTTTCTCTTGCGACCATAGGGATATAGGCATTAGGGTTCATGAGATAGTTATTTGATTCTTGGGAGAATAGAAAGAAATGGGATAGTAACTTGCAACTAGCAATCTTAGAAAGAATTAATCTATAGTAATCACGTCTGGAAAACACCTGAAGCGAATGTAACATCTCCCTAGATTTTCATTATCATTTGAAGTAAAAAAAATTTTGCAACAATCTTTAGTTAATTTTACATTTCAAGTTTAGTTGTTTAATTCTACAAACCATTCCCCAATTATAGCTATTTTTGTTAGAATAGTGAAATAAATAAGTAACCTTAAACGATTGATTTGAAAAGTCTGCAAGGGATCGATAATAAAGACTTCACTGTCATATATTACTTGAAGACCACGTGCACTTATGTGTGCTTGGTCGACATCAGCAGGAGAACTATGAGAATATGTAACATATGAGCAAGTAAACTACAAGAGCACATAACACATAAACAAGTATGGTAACACTCTTGTGATGTACTCATGCTTAAAGATTGTGCAGCAGCCTGATAGGGCCATGACAGGGGCCGAGGCCCAGCCTCCGATTCAGCAGCTCCACTAGCACGCCCAACTCAGCAGGGGACATCTAGTAGTGCGGGTGGTGGTCAGCGCCAGAACAGATTCAGTGACCTAGCATCTCGTCAGGACCAGGAGGTCTCCCCAAATGTAGTCACTAGTATGTTACAAGTATTCCACCTTGATGTATATGCATTGCTAGATCCAGGGACTACTTTATTTTTTGTAACTCCCTATGTTGCTAGTAGTTTTGGAGTCAGTTTTGAAATCCTATTAGAACCCTTCTCAGTGTCTCTATAGTCTGTAATTCAATTATAGCTTGATGGGTAAATAGAAATTTCCCTGTCATTGTTCTTCAGAAAATCACCTCAGCAGATTTAGTAGAGCTAGCCATGACTGATTTTGATGTTATCTTTGAAATGGATTGGCTACATGCATGTTATGCCTCATTCTATTGTAGAACTTGTGTAGTAGAGTTCAGATTTCCAGGTGAGCTAGTCTTAGAGTGGAAGGCTAGTTCAATTGTGCCTTTGGGTCACTTCATTTCCTACCTTAGGGCCAGAAAGATGATTTCAAAACGTTGCGTGTACCATCTAGTTGGGGTTAATTCTATGTCCGAAACCTCGAATATCTAGCCAGTTCCTATAGTGTGTGAGTATCCAAAGCTATTTTAAGATGATTTACCAGGAATCCCTCCCGAATAGAAGATCAATTTTGGTATTTACCTTCTCCCCGATACACAGCCTATATCTATTCTTCCTTAAAAAATTGCTCTAACTAAGTTAAAAGAGTTGAAGGAGCAATTGAAAGACCTCTTAGACAAGGATTTCATCTGACCTAGAAAATCCCCATGGGGTGCACTAATTGTCCTTATCCAAAAGAAATATGGTTCCCTTTGAATGTGCATTGATTATCGGCAATTGAACAAAGTTACAATCAAGAACAGGTATCCTCTCCTAGGATTGATGATTTGTTTGACCAGCTTTAGGGCGCCAAGTGTTTCTTAAATATAGATCTCTAATCTGGATACCATCAGCTCAGGGTTCACGAGAGTGAAATCCCGAAGACAGCCTTCAGGACTAGGTATGGTCACTATGAGTTTGTAGTTATGTCTTTTGGACTAACACATGCTCCTTCAGCTTTTATGGATTTGATGAACAGGGTGTTCAAGACATATTTGGATATGTTCATGATTGTGTTCATAGATGATATCATTATATACTCTCAGAGAGAGAAAGGAGCATGCTTCTCATTTGAGGGTGGTGCTACAGACCTTGAAAGATCGCTAGTTGCTTGCTAAAATAAACAAATGCAAATTTTGGTTGAACTCAGTGGCATTTTTGGGTCTTGTGGTGTCAAGTGAGGGTGTATATGTGGACTCTCAAAAGATAGAAATGGTGAAGAATTGTCCTAGACCAGTGAGTCCTTCAGATATCAAGAGTTTCTTGGGTTTAGCTTGTTACTATTGGAGATTTGTTGAAGGGTTTTCATCCATTGCAGCCCAATTGACTAAATTGACCTAGAAGAAAGTGAAGTTTTTGTGGTCAGAGGCCTGTGGAAGAGATTCCAAGAGTTGAAGACTCGACTCACCTCAACACTAGTGTTGACCATACCTGAGGGTACCGATGGGTTTGTCGTATACTGTGACGCTTCAAGGATCATTCTTGGTTGTTTAATAATGCAGCATGGTAAAGTTACAGTCTATGCTTCCAGGCAGCTGAAGGTCCATGAAAAAACTATTCGACTCATGATCTTGAATTGGCCGCGGTAGTATTTTCCTTGAATATTTGGAGACACTATCTGTACGGGGTCCATGTGGATGTGTTTACGGACGACAAAAGCCTACAATACGTGTTCACCCAGAAGGATTTAAACCTATGTCATAGGAGGTGGTTGGAGCTTTTGAAGGATTATGATATGAGTGTCCTTTATCATCTGGGAAAAGCTAATATGCTGGAAGATGCTCGTAGTAGGCTATTTATGGAGAGTGTATCCAATGTGGATGAGGAGAGGAAAGTGTTAGTGAAGGATGTGCATTATCTTGCATGGCTAGGAGTCCATCTTGTTAACTGGACAAATGGAGGCGTCATTGTTCAGAATGGATCAGAATCTTCCTTGGTGACTAAGGTCAAAGCTAGACAAGACGAGGACCCTATTTTAGTAAAGTGTAAGAAAGCCATTCAGAATCAAAAGGTGGAGGTCTTCCTCTAAGGGGGAGATGGTGTGCTACGATATCAGGGTCATTTGTGCGTACCGGGTGTTGGTGACCTCAGGGAGTGGATGTTGCATGACGATCATGGTTCTAGATATTCTATCCATCTAGGTGCCACCAAGATGTATCGTTACCTAAGGGAAGTCTATTGGTGGAATGACATAAAGAAAGATATAGCAAAGTTTGTGGCTAAGTGTCCGAATTGTCATTAGGTGAAGGTTGAGCATCAAAGACCTGGAGGTGTGCTCCAAGACATTAGCATCCCTACTTTAAAATGGGAGGAAATCAATATGGACTTCATTATAGGGTTGCCTCGTACTTGTCGGCAGTATGACACTATTTGGGTAGTGGTGGACAGGTTGACTAAGGCAGCTCACTTCCTACCGGTCAAAACTACCGATTCAGCGGAGGATTATGCTAAGTTATATATTTGGGAGTTAGTTCGGTTGCATGGAGTTCCCTTGTCTATCATACTAGATAGAGGTATTCAGTTTACCGTCCAATTTTGGAGATCATTTTCGAATGGACTTGGTACTCAAGTAAAGCTTAGCACAACATTTCACCGACAAATAGATGGTCAGGCTGAGCAGACCATTCAGACTCTCGAGGATATGTTGAGAGTGTGTGTGATTGATTTCAAGGGTAGTTGGGATGATCATTTGCCTCTCATTGAGTTTTCATACAACAACATACTATTCCAACATTCAGATGGCTCCGTTTGAGGCTCTTTATGGATGGAGGTTAATATCACCTATTAGCTAGTTTGAGGTCGGTGAGGCTACTTTGATAGGACCAGATTAAGTCCATGAGGCCATGGAGAAAGTTCAGCTTATAAGAGAAAGGTTGAGAACATCTCAGAGTCGCCAAAAGTCAGATGCTGATGTGAGGAGGAGAGAGCTGGAGTTTGAAGTTAATGATTGGGTGTTTCTGAAGGTATCTCCCATGAAGGGAGTGATGAGATACTAAAAGAAAGGGAAACTCAGTCCCTGTTATGTTGGTCTGTACTGATTACGAGATGTATTGGCAAGGTGGCCTATGAGTTAGAGTTGCCCCCAATTTAGTTCATCCGGTTTTCCGTGTATCACTCTGAAAGAAGTGTTTTTGCAACAGGTCACAAGACGAGTCATCCAGTGACTCGTGAGGTGCATTATGAGTCATTAAGTGACTCGTGGGAAAAAGGGTGTACTTGGCTGAATTTTGAGATTTGGGGGTGACCATGGGTGTGGCCACGAGTCGTGGTCAGCATCATGATTTGTTGTGTCAACCTTGGTTAGGAGGTAGGAAGTTTGGATAGTATAGGCCACGACTTGGTCACCACGAGTCGTTGGGTACACCACGAGTCATTTGGTACACCACGAGTCATGGTATCCCTCGTGGTGACCATCATAGATAAATTTCCAGTGCTGACCATGAGTCGTGGTATAGGGGACGAGTCGTGGTACTGGGGACGAGTCGTCAAGTCCCTTGTTGGGACTGGCAGTTCATTTTTTATGCGATTTATTAAGGGCTGTTTTGTAATTTCTAGGTTCCTAAGGCCTATACTACGTTGTTTTAAGCTCAGAAAAGGGTGTTTTAAGAGGGTTAAGCTCATTCTATCCCGGTCCCTTCCATGCATGAAAGTCTAGATACTTTTAAGGTTGATCAAGCTTAGATTCATCAAGTTCTTCTCCAAAATTTTCATTGGGAATTCAAGAGGGTTGTATAATTTGATCCTTCTAGATATGTAAGGTTATAAATAGGTGTATTCATCAACATCCATGTCCAATCCCTCTTCATTTTCATGAAATTCTAGTTGTTGAATCTATGAGATTTTAACCCAACATATGAATTCTCTAAGTATCAGTCATGGGTATGATCTATGNGTCGGCAAGAAAATACTAAAAACTTGATGCTCCGCGATCTTCATTTTCATGAAATTCTAGTTGTTGAATCTATGAGATTTTAACCCAACATATGAATTCTCTAAGTATCAGTCATGGGTATGATCTATGTATGTTTCTAATGTTGAATTATGATTAATGGACATATTTTACAATGTTTTCAATTATAAATTATATTTTCAAGTTTTATAAATTATGATTCCCATCCATGATAGTTCATGAATGTTGAGATCTATTAAATGTTTATTCAAGCATGATTAGATGTATAGGATGAAAGTATGATTTTGAATTACCCATGCCCATGTCCATATTTTCGAATGATCAAGTCTATGTCAAGAATGTTTTAGTATTGGGCAAGCCCATATGATCAAGTATGTTTCATGATTTATTTAGACTACATGTATTAGCTTACCACATGGATTTTGGAGTGTAGACTCCCACTCTTTTCAGCTTATGGTATGGTTTGAGCCAAGGCTACTCATGTAACGATTTAAGATTTATGATTGTATGTTATGGGTCAGCTTCATAACTAGATGATGGATCAACTTCATTGAAAAATGATGGAGAGCATGTGCATGTATTTGAGAGTAGTGTCTAGCACCAAGTAAGCTAAGGGTCAGTCAACCCAATGCTTCAGAACTGCATGCCAACGTAGGTATGTTCAGATTATTTGGGACCTCCCTTATGAGCTTCCCTTGCCCCCAAGGGGCCCTCAGCTTGATATCGATATCATGGTAGCGCCCTTATCCCTGACAAGGCTTTGGACGGCTCTGCCCACTTGAGTGTAATAGTCGGGACCATGTAAGCTCTATCGTGGTAATGTCAATTATATGAAAAGTCTCCCATTGTTCCTCATGATATCAGTTATGCATGTTCATCAGTCATGATATTATGTTTTTAGCAGGTTTGACCCAACGTCCAATATTACTTATGAAGATCAGTTTTTTATCTTTGGGTCATTCAATTCAGTTATGATATTCAGTTATGTTCAGATCATGATTTAAGAAAATAGCATGCAAGCCTTACTCTCAGAATCTTTCCTTGATTATTTTTTTATGATATGAATGATTTATGATTTTACTTACTTAGAGATTTTACTTACCTTACATACTCGGTACATTCCATGTACTGACCACATACTCTATGTTGTATCGTTTCATGATACTCACTTGGATATTCAGGCTCAGCCCCGCCATTAGCCAGACTCTCGGTTTTAGCATCTCCCAGTCTCAGTTGGTGAGTCCTCATCTTTCGAGGGCCCTTTATCATTTGTATTTAGTATTTTCAGTTTTAGACAAAAGTGAGTTAGTTGGGGTCTTGTCCCATCAACTCATTAGTAGTAGAGGCTTATTAGGAATAACGTGTATTCAGTTTCAGATTTGTATTATGTATTTAGATGTTATGATATTCTCATACTTCGCTATATTATATATGTTAGACTTCCGCTTGATTGTGTTGAGTTTAGATTGTCATGTTCATGCCATGGGTCAACTTGGAGCCCCTCAGAGTTCTTTGTCTCGTGTATCGATCCGGAACTATGTTCGGTTCGTTACATCCAAAAAAGCGCCTTAGTTAATGTCGTGGCTTGACGTCTTCAGCTTTCACCACTTTTTTCTCCATTTTAAGCTTTTGAATTGCACCTCTTCTTACCCATTCTTCTACTCTGCATGAGGGTTGTGGTGTAAGAATAAAGGTGCCAAGAAATGGATGTTGCCTCTTGTATTTCTTGGCCCTCAAAGGAGGGATGTGCATTTACTTTGTTGGCATGGCATACTTTAAGATCAAGCCACCTTGATGCCTCCTCAACTTCCTCCATTGACTTGGTTTCTTCAATTTCCATTTCTTCGCCCAAGTTCAATGTTGAAAAATGATAGGAGGGTGGTTTAAGTCACTTCCTTCTCACACATGATTCATTCTTGTCATCCTCATTCTCAAGTGCACTAGAATCCTTAAGCATGATTTGTTGGATTTCTCTTGGGGACTCTGTTGTTTGTTCTTCGGCTATGGCATATTTTATTATTGTAAGGTTGGTTTGTTGGCAAACCTCCATGACCTCTTCAAAGTTCACCCTGACTCCTCCTTGATCATCATGTTGATCTTCCTCCCACGAGTCAAGTTGAGTTAGGCCACATTGTTCACTTCTTCTCATTATGCTTCTCAACGTCTCCTCCGCTTATTCTTTTAGAGAACTATAACTTTCTTCTTGAGGAGTTGATGATTTCAAGGGCATTGAGGGGTTGATATCCTTTTCCGCATTAGACTACCGCTCCAAAAAGGCTTGGAGCATGGATTCCATGTGTCCACTTGTATTTCTTCTTCCCTCACATGCCAGGCTTCTTTCCTGTCAAGCTCAAAAGCACAACTTCTATCATAGCCATTATAATGAGAAGTGAACTCATTTATCATCCACCCCAATTTCTACAATAACCACCACATAAAGTGCATCTATACCCATCGTAGGAGAAAGAAGGTGCACTCATCTCTCTTCTTGGAAAAGGTGTGGTCCTCCAAAATAGGGACATGGGTCATCACGATAAGGTTGCAAACAACAGCTTCCTTTCATTCAACGATGCCATAATACAAAAACATATAAAAAAATTAAAAAAATAAAAACAAAACAAGATGTAACACAAAAATGCAAAACAAATTCGAATCAATAAATAACTAATGGCTTATAACAACTCAATTCCCCGGCAATGACACCATTTTTGATAATTTCTAAATTCACTCCTCTTGATGAGAAAGTATAAATGGACGTTGACAAAATAAATATACCTAATAGGTGTCGGAGTTGAATCCCACATTGAATTTGAGTCGATAATCCAAGAGTTATAAACTAACTCAAACTAGAACGCATCATTGTTTAACATTTGAAAAGTAAATTGGGGGGAAAGGGGAAAACACAATTGAATTATAATTTAGAACAAAGTG
>JACEIK010002237.1:72836-85790 GCA_018107945.1 Datura stramonium | reverse complement strand
ATCATGATTTTTAGCATAATGTCCTTACTCTTACGTTTTACTTATTGTCCATACTCACTACCTTTAAAGTACTGACCATATAATTTATGCTATACCATCTCATGATATAGGTTTCGGTGTTCAATGTAAGCCCCGCTACTAGATACGTTCTTGCTTTGATTAGCTTTGATTGGTATGTCCTCATCATTCGAGGACAAGAGCTTTGGTTTATGTTATTTTTAGTCATTCTAGTTTTTAGGTTTTGTAGAGCTAGTTGGAAATTTGTCACCTCAACTCATCAGATGTTTAAAGGCTTTCAAACTGTTATGTCTAGATGTTGAGCGAGTTGGCCTATGATGTTGCAGTTTACCCTTTTATGATTTTTTAGTCTTATTCAGTTTTAAGCATATTATTAGTTTCTGCTTAGTTGTTTTTATATATTATATTTTCATGCATGTATCATGGGTTAGTTTGGATTCGTTCATGGTTTTAGGTCCTGTGTGGCGTTCGAAGTCTATGCTCGGTTCATGACAAACTTGGTATCAAAGCATCAGATTTAAGAGTGTCCTAGGGGTTCTAAAATCCACGTTAAGTAGGGTCTTTTTCATCAGTGTGAATCATGCCACACTTATAAGGAAGAGGCTATGAAACTTCTTAGGAAACTTCCCTTCTTTCTTGTTCTATATCGTGTGATAAAGTCCAACTCTTTTTCTCTTCTAACTCGTGCTATATGCATTTACATAAAATTCCTCACCGAGGAGCAAACAAAAGGAGAAATAGCAATAGGAACCAACCTGCTCTACTGGCTCTGGTACACCCTTTTGAATGAATAATTTACCAATGCAGAGTTTAGGGATGCCTTCCAGATGTTGGCATAGACCATAACAGCTTAGGTCAACCAGAATGCAGTTGCATTTGTGAACCCAAATAGGAGTGTAGCAGTGGCAAGTGTGCAAGATTTCACCAGGATGAACCCGTTGGAGTTTCATGGTTTGAAGGTAGACAAGGATCCACATTAGTTTATTCATGACATCCAGAAGATCACTGAGATCATGGGGATTACCAGAGTGATAGTGCAAACTTTACATCTTATCGGCTAAAGGGGGTAGCTCATATATGGTACGAGTAGTAGAAGGAAGGTCATCAGGCAGGTGCAGCACTAGTTGATTAGGATATGTTTATGACAACCTTCCTGAACAAATTCTTTTGTCGGGAGTTGAAGGAGGCAAAGGCTGCGAAGTTCATCAACCCGAAGCAGAATAACAAGGCGGTTTAAAAGTATGCCTTAAATTTCATCCAGCTATCTCAATATGCTCAGGAGATGATTGCTGATCCGAGGGCTCGAATGAACAAGTTTGTGTCAGGAGTCTCAAATGTAATGGTCAAGGAGTGTAGGACCACTATGCTTATTAGTAACATAGATATCTCCCGGCTCATGATTCATGTCCAGTAGATTGAGGAGGAGAAATTAAAATAGAGGGAGATGGACACCAAGAAGGATAGGACAGGAAATTTTTAGTTCTTTCAGCAAATGACAAGTGGTGGAAACCCTTCATAGTCCCATCAAAGGTTATCATCTCCAACACATTTATTAGCTTGCGTCCTATCCCCCAAGAACAGAGGTGATTAGAGGGATCGAGCACCAGGCTCTATGTCTCATGAGAGCATGTCCGGAGAACGCACATTCCTAGCTTACAAGAAGTGTGGAAGGAACCACCCTAGAGAGTGTTTTGTTGGCAAGGATGCTTGTTTCAGATGTGGTAAGATCGGTCGCAGACTCAAAGACTATACATCAGCCAAACAAAGTGATGCGAGTGGTCGTGCCCAAGACACCACTTCAGTAACTCCATTAGCTTGCCCATCCTAGCAGGGTGCCTCATCTAGTGCAGGTGGAGGACAACACCAAAACCATTTCTATACACTTTTATCATACTATAATCAAGAATACTCATCAGATGTGATCATGGGTAGGTTATGAGGTTTTCAACTTGATGTTTATGTATGCTATTTCAAGGGCTACATCATCCTTTGTGACCACTAAGTTGGTATAAACTTCGGTGTCAGTCCCAAAATCCTAAAAAAACCCTTCTCAGCGTCTACTTTTGTCGGTGAGTCAGTCTTAGCACGGAGGTATATAGAAACTACGCAGGTACACTTCTCCAGAATGTCACCAAGATGATTTAGTAGAATATGACTGACTTTAATGTTATGTTTTTATATTGATTGGTTGTATTCCTATTATGCTTCAGTCAACTACAGAACCTGAATAGTACAATTTTGATTTCCGAGTGAACCGGTCCTAAAATGGAAGGGTAATTCCACAGTGCATGTAGGTTGCTTTGTCTCCTACTTTAAGTCTAGAAAGATGATTTCCAAGGGTTTTGTATAACACTTATTGTTGGTAAAGGATTCTATGTTTGAAATCAAAATTCTTCAGTCGGTCCAAGTTGTCTATGAATTTCCAGAGATGTTCCCAGATGATCTACATGGAGTGCCCCCCGAGCGGGAGATTGACTTTGGAATAGACCTCCTTCCTGATATGCAACCCATATTCACTCCACCTTACATAACGACTCCAAATAAGCTAATAGAGTTGTAGGAACAATTGAAGGATCTCTTAGATAAGAGTTTTATCAAGCCCAGTAATTTCCTATGGGATGCTCCAGTCTTTCTCAGACGGAAGATAGCTGGTTCTCTCAAGATATTCACCGACTACCACCAATTAAAAAAAGTCACAATTAAAAATAAGTATCCCATTCTCAGGATTAATGACTTTTTCTATCAGCTTCAGGGTGCTAGTTATTTCTCAAAGATAGACCTCAGATCTAAATATAATCAACTCAGAGTCAGAGAATGTGCCATTCCAAAGACAGCTTTTCGAACTCGATATAACCACTATGAATTTATAGTTATGTATATCGTACTAATGAATGCTCCTGTAGCTTTTATGAATTTGATGAACTGGTTGTTCAAGCAGTATTTGTATATGTTAGTCATTGTCTTTATAGACAATATCCTTGTATACTCTCGGAAAGAGGAGGAGCATGCTGCTCATTTGGCAATTGTGCTGCAAAATCTTAAGCACCATCAACCGTTTGTTATGTTCAGCAAGTGTGTGTTTTGGCTGAAGTCAGTTGTATTTGTTGGGCATGTGTTTTCTTATGAGGGTATCCGAGTAGATTCTCAAAAGATTAAGGTGGTAAAGAACTGGCCTAGACCTTTCATTTCCACCGATATTAGAAGCTTCTTGCATTTAGCTGGTTACTACAGACAGTTTGTAAAAGGATTTTCATCCGTTGCTTCACCCCTAACTCGATTTACTCAAAAGAAGGTATGATTTTAGTGGTCTAATGCAAGTGAAAGAAGCTTCTAGGAGTTAAACACTCGATACTGTTCTGCTCCGATCTTAACCCTGCTAGAGGGTACGAATGGCTATGTAATGCATTATGATGCCTCAAGGGTTTTCCTTGGGTGTGTGTTGATGCAACATGGTAAGGTCATCACTTATACTTTTAGAAGTCTTAAGACTCATGGTAAGAATTATCCGACACATGACCTTGAGTTAGCATCAATTGTGTTTTCCTTGAAGATTTGGAGACACTATTTTGATAGGGTGCATATTGATGTGTTCATGGACCATAAGAGTCTTCAGTATGTGTTTAGTTAGAAGGACCTAAATATGTGGCAAAGACGGTTTCTTGAGCACCTCAACGATTACAACATGAGTGTTTTTTATCATCCAGGTAACGACAATGTAGTGGCTGATGCTCTGAGAAGGTTGTCCATGGGAGTGTGGCTAATGTGGAAGATGGAAAGAAGGAATTGGTTAGAGATTTCCACAGGCTTGCTCTTTTTGGGGTTAACCTTGTGGATTCGGCAGATGGTGGTGTCACATTCCATAATAGTTCGAAATCTTCTTTGGCGATAGAAGTTAAGGTGAAACAAGATGAGGATCCTTTCATAGTTAAGTTGAAGGAAGCAGTCCAAAATTAAAAAGTAGAGGTTTTATCCTAAGGAGGAGATGGTGTACTCCTCTATTAGGGCCGATTATGTGTTCTATATGTGGATGACTTGAGACAATGCATGTTGAGAGAGGCTCACAGCTCTCGGTACTCTATCCACGCAGGTGAAGTTTATTGGTGGAATGGCATGAAGATGGATTGTCACGACCTGAGAGTTCACCCAAATCCTAGACACGAGACAAGGAGCCCCGAGGGACCCCAAGTCAACCATGACATGAGCATATAACTAAAACATTCACATAAAGTAGAAGAATTAGCTTAATAGTGATTAACTAAATAAAATCGTGACATGAAATATAAGAAACATCGGTATATGATCCAAGAGTAAATAGTTGAATACTTCAAATAGGTCTAAAAGCCTCTAATCATAATAGACGGGTTGAAGGGACAAGACCCCAACTAACCCAACATTCTATAAACTAAAGGATGGACAAAAATCCGAACATGAAGCCCCCGAATAATGAGGACTCACCACTGAGAACTGAGAGCAAAACTGAGAGCAAGCTAAGAGTGATGTTGGACCTGCGAACCGGATCCTGTATCGTAAAACAATATGGCATAGAAAATATGGGGGTCAGTACTTAGAATTTACTGAGTATGCGAGGTATGCAAGACAATGCTTAAAACATATAAGTTATAGGAGGAGGACATCATGATCATAAAGACTGAAATCATAAGTATATCGTAAGGCTCAAGATTTCCAAAATATTTGTAAACCTGTCATAGTCATAAAATGAGAGAAAAGCATTTCATAAAACACAACTTGACCCAAAAGAACATAATCATACATGCATTAAAACAATGAGGAATAGTGGGAGATTTCTATAACTAGCATACCCAATATGAGCACACATGGAGCCCGGCCTGTAAGCCTAGTCGGGAGGTCGTTCATACCTTGTCAAGGGTATGAACCATGAAAGGCGTGATATCACTCGTGAAGGCCCCATAGGGCAAAAGGGACAGTCACCGAGGAGGTCCCAAATATATCGTACGGTGGCACGTAGTTTTGAGATTCGAGGCATAACATAGGCCTCGAACCTACTCAATGTTAAGTACTACTCCCAAATCATGCAACATGCTCATAGAAATTCATACATGAAATGCATGGCTAGTTAAATCCTGATAATCATAACATGATTGAGGATTCATAATACTAGCCATGGAATTGGGCCCGTGGATGGCCAAAATCATAGTTCATAAATCATAAATAACATGTGGCCATTGCCCATAATTTCAATCATACTTGAAATGCTTAAATTTATAGGAAACATGATCATATTAACATGAGTAATTTAAAACATGCTTAAAATTCAAAAGCTAATGTCATGCTTGAGAAATCACCATAACCATGAATTTCACTAAAAATCCTCATGATTTGGGAACATACGCTTTGAGAGATTAAATCATCCAATTATTCAATTTAAAAAGTAACAACTGCCCAATAATTTGAAACCCGTGATTTTGGACATGCTACAACAAGCTCATATCGATTTTTGAGGAAACATGCATTTGGGTTATGACCTATCAAGAATTGGTAACTTAAAAATATAATTAGGGAGAAATTGGGCATGGATAGGGACTAAACCACCCATTCAAAACCCCACATACCTGGAATTACTTGGTTCTTAACTTCCTTGAAAAACCCTAGATGGAAACTTGAAGAACTTGAAGAAGAACACTTGAATCCCTTTCCTCTCTACTCTTACATGTATCAAATGAGGTTTATCATGAATGATTTCCCCTTAAAAGACCCTGTCCCGACCTCAAAATGACGTAGTTTAGGTCTTAGGAGCGTAGAAAATTATGAGAAGGCCCTTACTAATTCGCAGGAAATAACTGCCAAGTAACCCTAACGGGTGACCTAACAACACATTAGGATGGGCAATGACTCATTGTGTCTCCCGTCAAGTACACTGGAAACCAGGTTGGCTAGGCTCGTAACTGGTGACTCAATTAATCGTCACAAGTGACCACGAGTTGTGATCACCTTCTATCAAGTACACTGCCTCATCTTTTATTAAATCCTCAACCCTATCCCATGGTGGACCTGACGACTCGTGGTAGCTGACCAGGAGTTGTTCCCACACCCATGGAGACATCGAATCCTCAGCTCAGTAAAACCTTCGCATGAGCCACATGACGGCTCGTGGGGTCTTCTCACGGGTCGTCTAATGACTCATCCTGCACTGCTGCAACATTTTCCAGATTTTTTCCCATTTGACTCCCGGGTCTGATCCTTGGGTTCCCAGGGTATAACAATATCTCCCTCTTAGGAACATTCATCCTCGAATGTTAGAAACATGCAGAAAACTCAGGAACAACGAATCACCATATGCAAATACTTATCATTTAAGATGAAAAATGATGGAACGACTACCCCTGAAAAGAACTACATAGCTGGACTGAATTCATACATACATCATATCATAAAACAAGCTTGCACGCATGAAGGGAACATGAAAAATCGATTAGAGGTTTAGGGAAAAAACTAATACCTCAAACTGAAACTGAGCCGGTAGGAAACAAATGAGGGTATTTAGCTATCATATCCGCTTTAGCTTCCCACGTAGCTCCCTCAACATGTTGATTTCTCCATAATTCCCTTACTGAAGGTACTTCCTTATTCCTCAGCCTCCGAACTTACGAACCAAGATTCCAACGGGAATTTCCTCATAATTAAGGCTATCCTTCACGCCCATACTTTCCACCGGAACCACTATGGTGGGATCTCCCAAGAACTTTTTCAATAGTGATACATGAAATTCGGGATGAACTAAAGCTAACTCTAAAGGTAATTCTAACTCATAAGCTACTTTACCCACTCGTCTCACAATCTGGTAGAGGCAATATAGCGGGGGCTAAGTTTCCCTCTCTTTTCGAATCTCATTACTCCCTTCATGGGAGATACCTTCAAAAACACCCAATCATCGATCTAAAACTCAATCTCTCTTCTCCTCACATCTACATAAGACATTTGGCGACTTTGAGTCGCTTTCAGCCTTTCTTTTATCAATTGAACTTTCTCCATTGCCTCGTGGACTGAATATGGACCCACTAATGAAGCCTCATCGACCTCAAACCAACCAATGGGCGATCTACACCTTCACCCGTAAGGAGCCTCAAACGATGCCATTTGGATGTTAGAGTGATAGCTGTTATTATAGGCAAATTCAATAAGAGGTAAATGCTCATCCCAACTATCCTTGAAATCAATAACACAAGATCTGAACATGTCCTCAAGAGTTTGGATAGTCTGCCCCGCCTGACCATCTGTTTGCGGATGAAATGTTGTGCAAAGCTTGACCTGTGTACCGAGTCCCTCTTGAAAAGATCTCCAGAACTAAGAGGTGAACTGAGTACCTCTATCCGATATGATTGATTAGGGCGCTCCATGAAAAATAACCAACTCTCGGATTTATAATTTGGCATAATCTTCCACTAAATTGGTGGTTTTGACCGGTAGAAAATAGACAACCTTGGTCAACCAGTCCACCACAACCCAAATGGAGTCATACTGTCTACGAGTGTAGGGAAAACCTATTATGAATTCCATGTTGATTTCTTCCCACTTCCAAGTAGGATTGCTGATATCCTGAAGTACACCTACCGATCTCTGATGCTCAACTTTCACTTATTGGCAATTCAGACACTTAGCTACAAATTTGCAATATCCTTGTTCATGTCATTCCACCAGTAGATTTCTCGCAAGGCATGATACATCTTGTTGGCACCTAGATGGATAGAATAAATGGATCCATGAGCCTCATGAAAAATTTGGCTCCTCAAATCACCCATGTTTGGAACAAATAAGTGACCCTAGTATCAAAGTACACCATCTCCCCCTTTGGAGAAGACTTCTACCTTCTGATTTTGAACAGCTTCTTCCAACTTTACCAATGTTGGATCTTCATCTTGCTTAGCCTTCACCTCCGTTACAAAGGAAGACTTTGATCCATTTTGAACAACCACACCCTCATCAATCGAGCCAACTAATCTAACTCCCAACCGTGCAAGTCGATGTACCTCCTTCACCAGCTCCTTCTTGTCTTCACTCACATTCGACATGCTCTCCATAGAGAGTCGGGCATCCTCTACCACGTTATCCTTACCCGGGTGGTAAAGGACACTTATGTCATAGTCCTTAAGTAGCTCCAACCACCTCCGTTGCCAAAGATTGAGATCCTTCTACGTGAACACATATTGTAAGATCTTGTGGTAAGTGAATACATCTACATGAACCCCATAAAAGTAGTGTCGCCATATTTCAAACCAAACACCACCGCGGCCAACTCAAGATCGTGGGTCAGGTAATTCTTCGAGTGAATTTTCAGCTATCTAGAAGCATATGCTATGACTTTCCGGTGCTGCATCAATACACATCCCAGTTAGACTCTCGAAGCATCGCAGTATAGCACAAAGCCATCAGTGCCCTCCGGTAAGGTTAGCACTAGTGCTGAAGTGAGTCGGGCCTTCAATTCCTGGAAGCTCTTCTCACAAGCCTCCGTCACATGGAAATTCACTTTTTTTTTATTTAATCTAGTCAATGGGGCTGCAATGGATGCAAAATCTTCTACGAACCTTCGATAGTAACCCGCTATGCCCAAAAAGCTCCTGATCTCTGAAGGGTTTAACGGTCTGGGCCAGTTCTTCACTACCTCTATTTTTCGGGAGTCCACCCTTATACCTTCGCTAGCCACCACATGTCCCAAGAATGCAACTGAATTCATCCAAAACTCATATTTGCTGAACTTGGAGTATAGCTGGTTATCCTTGAAGGTCTAGAGTGCTACCCTCAGGTGTGCGACATGCTCCTCCTAGCTCCTGGAGTATATTAATACGTCGTCAATGAATACGGTCACAAACATATCCAGATATGCCTTGAATACCCTGTTCATCAGGTCCATAAAAGTTGCAGGGGAATTGGTTAGTCCATAAGACATAAAAATGAATTCATAATGGACATACCGAGTCTTGAAAGTATTTTTCAGGATGTCGCTCTCCCGAACCCTGAGCTAGTGATATCCGGACCTGAGATCTAGCTTGGAGAAATATTTGGCACCCTGAAGCTGATCGAATAGGTCATCAATCCTGGGTAAAGTGTATCTATTCTTGACAATGACCTTATTCAACTACCTATAGTTAATACACATCCGAAGGGAACCATCTTTCTTCCGGAAGAACAACACTGGGGCACCCCATGGAGACTTACACTGTCTGATGAAACCCTTATCTAGATAATCCTTCAATTGCTCCTTTAACTCTTTAGCTCGGCTGGGGCCATTCGGAAAGGAGGAATCGATATGGGATGTGTGTCGGGAAAAAGATCAATCACAAAATCAATCTCCCTCTCGGGAGGAACACCTGGTAGGACATCTGAAAATAACTAAGGATATTCACATACCACGGGGACTCACATAATGGTCGGGTTCTCAGATGTGGAATCCTTAACCCTAACCAAATGGTAAATACAACCCGTAGCAATCATTTTTCGGGCCTTGAGATAGGATATAAAGTAGCCTACAGGTACGGCTGATCTACCCCTCCATTCTAAAACTGGTTCACCTGGAAATCAAAACTCCACCGCTCGGGTTCTATAGTTAATAGAAGCATAACATGAAAACAACCAATCCATGCCCAAAATGATGTCAAAATCAGTCATAGCCAATTTTACTAAGTCTGCAGAGGTACCTTATGCAATAATGTAATGGGGAAACCTTTGTATACCCGCCTCGGTACGACTGAATCCCCAACCAGAGTAGACATAGAAAATGGTTCTGACAAAATTTAAGGATTGATTCCAAAGTTACTAGAAATGTAAGGTGTCATAAAAGACAGTGAAGATCTCAGATCTAACAAAGCATAAGCATCAATGCCGAAGACTCGCAACATACCCATAACCACATCGGGAGAAGTCTACTACTCCTATCTAGAGCCAAGTGTATAAAATCGATTCTGGCACTGACTGCTAGCTGGACCAGCCGAAGCACCCATGTTGAGTAGGACGTGTTGCTGGAGCTGCTGAACTAGTTGCTAGAGTGTGGGCTCCACCACCCCCTGACCTGGCTGTGGAGCAATTTCTGAGCCTGTTCCCAGGTTTGCCACACTTGAAACATGCATCTAAGCCCACCAAACACCTCCCTGGGTGATTCTTGCACAACTTGCACAATATGGGAATGTGCGCTCTGTGCGCATGCTACTCTGACCCCTCGAACCTGAGGCCCTACTCCTCTGATCGTCTCGAGGCCTGGATAGGGTACTGGCTGAAGATGGTGATGGTGCAATAGACTTGTGTTTGGACTGCTTGTGAGGCCCACCTTCTTGCCTTGGTTGGGAGAACCTGTAGCTATCAATTCTAGCCCTCTCGGCCTCTCTCTATCTCATATGAGTTGCCTCCATCTGCTGGGCATAAAGGGCTATCTGTGGGTAGTCCATATTGTGATGAAGCATGGTTGTTCTGCAGTCCTTGTCTAGATACTCGGCTGCTCCCTACACGAATCTTCTCACCCATGCCCTCTGGTCCATCACGAACTCTGGGGCATACTTTGACTGACGAGTGAACTCATGTGAATATTCTAACACTATCATCTTTCCCTATTTGAGGTTAAAAAAATCAGCAGCTTTCAATTCACTCATCTCCTGAGGGAAGAACCTGTTGAGAAAGGCCATGTGGAACTTATCCTAGCTGATAGGACCCGTTCCCGCTGCCTTGTTGTCCTTTCATTGCTTATACGAAATATAAGAGACCTACTTTAGCTGATAAGAGGCCAAATTAACACACTCCTCATTTGTCACCCCCATGACATGAGTGACCTTCAAGGTCCCTTCAACAAACTCGTGTGGATCCTCATCCACCTTTGATCTCGTGAACTCGGGAGGGTTCATCCTCAAAAAGTCTCTAATCCAAGACGTTGCTGCGTTGCCATTCTGTGGGACATGCGCAACAGCCTGCTGGTTCACCTGAGCGGTCAAGGCCTGTGCCAACATCTGAATAGCCTCCCAAAACTCAGCATGGGCAGCTGGCTCTAGTTCTTGGGGCTCCTAAACAGGTGAAGCTTGCTGACGCCCATGATCATTCCCACCTCCATGGCCTTCTTCATTTCTATTCCTCCTTCCATTTATTCTTCTGGGAGCCATAATTTTTTGCAATCGCGAGTAGCACGAATTTGAAGGATGGAGAGACTTTTCATCGCACGACATGGATATTTTGAGCTAATCAATGTTTCTAGATGTTTTGAGCTAGAAACTAAGGAAAAAGGATCAAAAATTACTCAAGGTGTGAAGAAGAAGAGTTTGCGAAAGCCGGCCTGGGGCTATGGCTGGTGTGGCATGCCCGGTACGGATGGAGTGGGGTGCCCGGTACCTAAGCTCCAGAGACGAGAATTTTACTAACACCTCGGCGAGATGGATGGCATAAAGTTCAAGAAGCATTTCAGGCTTAGGAAATTTTCCTAAGTTTTGGGTGCTATGGTGAGAGAGGGGTGCTAGAAGATCTTGAAGCTCAAGAATTTGACTAACCATCTGGTGCTATAGTGAGAGTGAGGCGCCAGAGGTGTTAGAAATACAAAAATTTGGTTAAGTCCTTGGTGCTATGGTGAGAGTTGGGTGCCTGATCTTGGGCATAATTACTTGCCCAAGTGCTATTTTATAGCTTAATTTAGTCGTGTTTGTCTAATTATACACTTACATTCTTATGTGATTTTGTGTAAATTTGGGTATACACTAACCAACATAATTAGTCCTTGTTTTGTAGGTGTAAAATGCATATGAGGACTAAATAATGATGGGTGAAGTGAAGGAATGGAGTTGGAAGTGAATTGCAAAAGATGGAAAGGAAACATGCCATGGCAAGGCTGGCCGCGCCAGGCTGTGTGCCACGTTGTGCGTGTGCCGCTCCCAGCATCGTGCAACACCAAGGCCATGCGTGAAAAATGCTTCCTTCCAAGGCGCCTGCGCGCTAGCATCCATTTCACGCTAGGCACTGCTGCGCACCGCAGGCCGTGTCACGTTGGCCATCTCGCAGGACAAGAGCCGTGCCACACTCGCTGTCGCTCCTTGCCTCGGCCAAGCAAGTTTCAAGTGCACTTTCCAGTAAGCTGTCGCATTACCTCTGTGTCCTCGGAGGCAAATTGGAGCGTTCACCTTCGTGCCACGGAGCCATTCCATGACAGGCCAAAAATTGCATATTTCCTATTTGCTATAAATTAAAGCCTTAGATCCTAAAATCATTTGTCACGAAATATTTTCTGAAAACCATAGAGGAGCGAAGGGAGAAGTGAAGAACTCACCTACCTTTCCCTAATTTTACATTCTCTTTTACCTATTCTTGTATGTACTCTACTTTAACGATGTTTTTTGGTTATTGTACGAACATGAGTGGCTAAAACCCTTCCTCTAAGGTTGAGGCCACGTAATATGATTGTAATGCATGAATTCATTTTGGTTTGAGGTCTTAATTGTTTTTTTTTGTCTTACATTCTTTATTATGGTTGTTTTTATGCTTGATCACCCTGAAAACATACATGTTAAGCTAGGTACAAGCTTGAGATAGTAACCCTAGGCTAGAACAAGAGAATGTAGGGAGAAAGTTCTTATCTTACGATAGGATTCACAGTTAGGATAGAAATTTTACCTAATTCGCCTTGCTTGGTTTTAAAAACGGGATGATAGTAAGACACAGACTTAGAATTTTCACTCCACCACTCATAGAAGTAGTTGTGAAGATAAGTTAGGTTAAATGAATAGAGATACAAAAGTCCATAATCAAGAGCACAAACCCCGTAAACCACATCCATGTAGTTGAATTTCTCACGAACTAGGATGTCACATCCCCGCTCAACGATGTAGTTGTGAAGATAGTTTGTCGTGTTTAGAGGCTCGAGAGACCATGAACATCGCATTTTCCAACTATGTGATACAACAATTGATAATTTCATACGTGAACCATTACAAAGTG
>JACEIK010002237.1:47017-68501 GCA_018107945.1 Datura stramonium | reverse complement strand
AACGATGTAGTTGTGAAGCTAGTTTGTCGTGTTTAGAGGCTCGAGAGACCATGAACATCGCATTTTCCAACTATATGAGACAACAATTGATAATTTCATATGTGAACCATTACAAAGTATAGCATTACATGATTATCCGGCCTTAGCTCTAGTTGCTTCTTATTATTGTGTCCAGATTGTTTTGTGACCACCCCAAAACATAATTATAATTTACCAAAAACTTCTATAATCAACACTTGTGAAGGTTAATGTTACACTTGAACTTCATAATTTGTTGAATTAGTCTAGTCCCTGTGGATTCGACATCCGGCTCTTAAAAAGGGTCACTATATTACTTGTATGACTGCGTACGCTTGCGTGTGCGCTGGAGCGCGACAGTGCCAAAAACTATTCTTCAGAGGAATTTCACCAACTTTGTGGTGCTATGCATGGAGCGGTGTGCCAGACCTCTCTTGGATGAGATTTTGCTGATTTTTAAGCCAAATACTTAAGGGCCAAAGCCTCATTTGAAGGCTCAACTTCATATATAACATCTAGGGCGTTTCTAGAATATGGATTATTATAACATTCATTATTTTGAAGGTTGTAAATGCAACTTTTGGAAGAGATACAAGTTCTAGTTAGGTTTCTTCTTTTCTTTCTTGTTTGACTGAGAATGATGATGTTTGCAAAACACCCATTCTAGGGTTTTGGCTATAGTTGATGGTTAAAGCTCGAAAAACTATTGATTGCTTGTTTTGATTCTTTCATAAAGGTTGTTTATATTTTACTTACTTTAATTGCTTATTCACTAGCCTAATCAACTTGTGAGTAAATCTGTTGGCTTTTGATGGAACATTGGAAAGGGAACCAAAAGGGTTTAAAGTAAATATAAAACAGAATTCAAAGATCCTTTGACCCATTGGTTAGAGGTTAGAAATTGTTGATGAGAATACTGATATACTCTTTGTCACACCTCGAACCTAAAAATAGCTTGATGAAGGAAAATAACTTAAATTACAGGTTTGGTGCAGGGAGTGATGGCGTTACTGACGGGCTGTCATGCCACTAACGACGCAAGTGATGATCGCTAGGAAGGTGATGGACCATCACTAGTGATGTTCAGGTTTGACGGCCTGGATTACATCCCATCACGGACCTAACAGTGCTAGTGACGGCCGTCAGAGCAGTGACAGACCATAGGTTGAGCCGTTAAAGGAAATTTTTCTTGGCTCTAGGGTGACGGCAAACCTGACGGATTGTCGGAGTCATGAAGGCCCATCACTTGTACCGTCATAAGGAAATTTTGGACAACTTGACTGTTTTAGGGCAATGGCACAAATGATGGACCGTCGGGAGTCTGACAGCCCATCACGAGTACCATCGAGCTGCCTAGTTGTGGAAATTCTACCTAATTCTCAAGGGTAATTTCATAATCTCCCATGCTTTTAACTCCTATACTACGTTGTTTTAATCTATGAAAGAGGTGTATTAAGGGAGTTTAACCTATTCTAATCCATTCAACTTCCATGCATGCAAGTTTAGAGGTTTCCATTGAAGATCAAGCCTAGAATCCTCTAATTCTCCTCCAAATCTCGTGGGCTTTCAAAAGTCAAGTTGAGAATCAGTTTACCCAGGTATGTAGGGCTATGAATGAGAGTTTCCTTTCACTCTCATGCCTATATTCCTCCTCAAGTTCACAAATTCAAGTCTTAAATCAATTTTATGATCCGATGAGGTTTTAACCCAAATTTATGAAATTCTCTATGATTTATCTATGGGTCAATTCCCTTCATGTTTCAAGGCATGTTTTGAGATTCATGCGCAGATTTTATGTAATAATTAATTACAAATACATGTTTTTGAAATTTTAGAAGATTATTCCAAATTATGCAAATTCATGAAAAAGTCAATCTATAATTGATGATATTAAGTATGATGAAGTATCTAACATTATCCCAACATGTATGTATGTTTAAAATTACCTATATATGAATCTATGATTTTACTAGTGAATTCTATTTCAAGTATGCATGATCTTCGATTTTGGGCCAATCCCACTCTAATTTAGCATGTTTTTTTTTTTTCATGATTCGATTTAGTTTCATAAATCGGCTTACGACTATGATTTTTACTAGTGAATTCTATTTCAAGTATGCATGATCTTCTGATTTTGGGTAATCCCACTCTAATTTAGCATGTTTTCATGATTCAGTTTAGTTCTATAAATCAGCTTACAATATGGTTTTGGAGTCTACACTCCCATATTCATCTTATGGTATGTATGGAGATAGGACTTCCCGTATTCATATTTCAGACTATGCATCTAATTAGATAATGATCTTCATTGAAAAATGATTGGTTTTAGCTTTATTGAAAAATGATGGAGAGTGCTTTACATATTTTTGGGAGCATTGTCTGGCACCGAGTAGGCTAGGGGTTCATGAAAACCCCAAGTCTCAAAACTATGTGCCAACATAGGATTTTACATTTTACTTTGGGGCCTCCCTTAGCCCTAGCAATGCTTTTGACGGCTCTGCCCACATGAGTGAAACAATTGGGATCATTTAGGCTCTATCATGACAATGTCGGTTATATGACGTGTTTCCCATTGTTCCTCATGATCTCAATTATGCATGTTTATCAATCATAATATTATGTTTTCAGCGTCTTTGACCCAATGATCAGGTTATTAGTTTTTACTTATGAATCTTAGTTTGAGCTTTGAGTCATTTTATTTAGTTATGAGATCCAGTTTATGTCTAGTCATGTTTTTAAATATCAACATGTTGTCATTATTCTCTGAATCTTATGATGTTATGACTTATGGTGTACATGATTTCAGTTTATACTTACTTAGCCTGTTTTACTTACCTTGAATACCTAGTACATCCAAGTACTGATTGCATACTCTATAATCATTTTATTACATAGGTCCTAGTGATCAGACTCAAACGCGCCATTAGTTCTGTTCTCGTTCCATCTCAGACCCTGCCTTAGGTGAGTCCTCATCCTTCGAGGGCATCTATCTTTTAGTATTGTTATGTCAGTTTGTTTCAGACATAGTGTTGAGGTCTTGTCCCAGTATCTCATTAGTTAGTAGAGGATTTTTCAGACATATATTTATATATTTAGCTTCAGACTCGGTGTTATGATATTACCATTGGCAAGACGTCTTATTAGTCAGACTTTCACTATTTCAGAATTCAGTTATCAATTTCTCTTATGTGGACCTTTAGTTATCATGTTCATTCCATGGGTTGACTTGGAGCCATTTATAGTTGTAGGTTCTATGTCTAGATCCGGGCCTTTGTTCGGGTCGTGACAAGCTTGGTATCAGACCAAAGGTTTAGAGTGTCCAAGAGTTACTGAAAGCTGCATTAGTAGAGTCTTTTTCATGGGTGTGAAACGCACCACACTTATGAGGAAGAGGTTATAAGGCGTCTTAGGAAACTTCTCTTTTTACATGATTCTATCTCGTGCTATGAGTTCAACTCTCTGTATTCCTCTAACTCCAGCTTTACGCATTTGGAAAATCATGCCTCCATGATGAGTTAACTGAAGAAGGAATGGCAACGGAAATTAGAGGACGACAATGGTTATGGGCACCAACAAGCCCCATAGCCCTAGCGAATCCCGTGCCCGAGCAGGTTGCCTATGCGGAGTTTAGGGCAGCCATTCAGATGTTGGCACAAGCATTGACCGCTCAGGTCAATCAGCAGGCAGTGGCACATGGTCCCTAGGCAGCTAGAGTTCGAGATTTCCTCAGGATCAATCGTCTTGAGTTCCTTGGGTCAAGAGTGGATAAGGACCCACATGAGTTCATTGAGGAGATCTAGAAGATCACCTAGATTATGGAAGTGACAGGAGAGGAGTGTACAGACTTAGCCTCCTATTAGTTGAAGGTGGCCGCTCTTATATGGTATAGTAAGTGTAAGGATAGTCGGGGTGTTGGAGCAGGTCCCAATGGGTGGGATGAGTTCCTCACTGCATTCTTAGACCGATTCTTTCCCTGGGAGATGAGGGAAATCAAGGTGGCTGAGTTTCTGAATTTGAAATAGAACAACATGACTGTCTAGGAATATGCTCTATAGTTTACCCAGTTGTCCAAATATACGCCAAAGATGGTAGCTGATCAGAGGGCTCGAGTGAGCAGATTTTTGAATGGAGTAGCGGACCACCTGGTCAAGGATTGCGGGACCGCCATGCTATATTAGGAAATTGACTTCTCTCGATTGGTCTTGTATGCCAAGTAGATAGAGGCGGTGCAGATGAGGGAGAGGGAGAGAGAGGACACGAGGGTCAAGATAGACTGTTTTGGGTTTTCCTAGTAGAGGTCTGGTGGAGGACATTGTGATCAGTTCCACCACAGATCACCAGCCCTATCGTTGTCATCAGCCGGTGTGCCATACAGGTCTAGGCATGATCAGAGTGGAAAGACATCAAACTCTCGAGGTCAGGGGAGCAGGTCAGTGAGCCCAGCATTCTAGTTTTTGGTAGTGTGGTAGAAAGCACACCAGTTAGTGTTTAGTAGGTTCAGGGGCATGTTTTATGTACGGGAAGCCTGGTCACATGCTCAATGATTGTCCAGCGGCTAGATACGGCCATGGTAGAGACTGTTACCCATTTGCCAGTTCAGCAGCTCCACTAGCTCGCTCAGCTCAGTAGGGTGCATGCACTAGTGCAGGTGGAGGCCAGCATTAGAATAGGTTTGATTCCCTCTCATCACGTCAAGAGCAGGATGTCTCTCTTAATGTGGTCACTAGTATGTGACGAGCATTCCATCTTTATGTATATGTAATGTTAGATCCAGGGGCTACTTTATCTTTTGTGATGCCGTATGTTTCTATTAGTTTTGGAGTCAGTCCTGAAATCCTATCAGAACCTTTCTCACTCTCTACTCCAGTCGGTGACTCAATTATATCGCGACGAGTATACAAAAATTTCCCTATCACAGTCCATTAGAAAGTCAGCTCAGATGATCTAGTAGAGCTATCCATGAATGATTTTGATGTTATCTTTGGTATGGAATGGTTGCATGCATGTTATGTCTTAGTAAATTGTAGAACCCTACGGTAGAGTTACGATTTTCGGGGGAGCCATTCCTATAATGGAAGGGTAGTTCAGTTGAGCCTATGGGTCACTTCATTTCCTACCTTAAGGCCAGAAAGATGATTTCCAAGGGTTGTGCTTACCATCTAGTTCGGATTAAGGATGCAATGTTCGAAACCCCGAATCTCCAGCCAGTTCCTATTGTGTGTAAGTATTGGAAGGTTTTTACAGATGATTTACCAGGAGTCCCTCCCGAGCGGGATATTGACTTTGGTATTGACCTTCTTCCCGATATGCAGCTTATATCAATCCCTCCATACAGAATAACTCTTGATGAGCTAAATGAGATAAAAGAATAGTTGAATGATCTCTTGGATAAAGGATTCATCAGACCTAGGATGTCCCCGTGGGGTGCACTAGTTCTCTTTGTTCGAAAGAAGGATGGTCTCTTCATATGTGCATTCACTATCACCAGTTGAAAAAGGTTACAATCAAGAACGAGTATCACATCCCATAATTGATGACTTGTTTGACCAACTTCAGGGTGCTAAGTACTTCTCAAATATAGACCTCAAATCTGAGTATCATCGGCTCAGAGTTAGGGAGAGTGACATTCCTAATACAACTTCTAGGACTCAGTATTGTCACTATGAGTTTGTGGTTATATCTTTTGGAGTAATGAATGCTCCTGCAGCTTTTATGGATATGATGAACAGAGTGTTGAATCCATATTTGGACATGTTCGTGATTGTATTCATAGATGACATTCTCATATACTCTCGAAGTGAGGAGGAGTATGCTGCTCATTTAAGGATTATGCTACAGACTCTCAAGGATCGCCAACTGTTTGCTAAATTCAGCAACTGTGAGTTTTGGTTGGACTCAATAGCATTTTTGGGCCATGTGGTGTCATCTGAGGGTGTGCAGGTTGACTCTTAAAAGATAGAAGTTGTGAAGAATTGGCCTACACTAGTTAATCCTTCATATATCAAGAGTTTCTTGGGTTTAGCTAGCTATTACAAAAGGTTTATTGAAGGATTCTCATCCATTGCAGCACCATTGACTAAGTTGACCCAAAAGAAAGTTAAATTTTAGTGGTCAGATGCCCGTGAGAAGAGTTTTTAGGATTTAAAAAGTCGATGCACCTCAGCCCCAATATTGACCCTACCTATGGATACAAATGGATTTGTTGTGCTTTGTGATGCCTTTAGGTCATTCTATGTTATTTGTTGATCCAACATGGTAAGGTCATTTCTTATGCCTCTAGACAGCTTAAGACTTATGAGAAGAATTACCCGACGCATGACCTGAAATTTGCAGGTGGTGTTCGCGTTAAAGATTTAAAGGAACTATTTTTATACACCATAAGAGCATAAAATACGTGTTCACCAAGAAGGATTTGAATTTTTGACAAAGGAGATGGTTAGAACTATTGAAAGACTATGACATGAGTGTCCTCCATCATTCGGGCTAGGACAATGTAGTGGAGGATGCCCTTAGTAGGCTGTCCATGGAGAGTATTTCTCATGTGGAAGATGGAAGGAAAGAGTTGGTGAAGGATATGCATCGGTTTGCATAGTTTGGGGTTCACCCTGTGGATTGAATAGATGGTGTTGTCATTGTCCAGAATAGTTCGAATCTTCTTTGGTGACTAAGGTTAAGTCTAGGCAAGACGAGGATCCTATTCTGGTAAAGTTGAAGGAAGCGGTTTAGAATCAGAAGGTAGAGGTCTTCTCCCAAGGCGGAGATGGTGTACTTTAATATCATGGTCATTTATGTGTTCCGGATGTTGTTGATTTGAGAGAGTGGATGTTCCATGAGGCTCATGGTTCGTGGTAATCTATCCATCCAAGTTCCACCAAGATGTACCGAGATCTACGGGAGGTCTACTAGTGGAATGGCATGAAGAAGGACTTAGCCACAACCGAATTATCAGCAAGTGAAAGTGGAGCATCAAAGACTTGGAAGTGTACTACAAGACATCAGTATCCCCACTTGGAAGTGGGAAGAGAACAATATAGATCTCATCACAGGGTTACCTCACACAAGTCGACAGTATGACTTTATTTTGGTGGTTNTTCATGAACTTCTCATGGATGGGCATTTTAATTTATAAAGCTTGAAAACATGATTATAATTTAAAATAATGCAAAACTTTCCCATGAATCATAATTCAATGTATGACTTTATTTTGGTGGTTATAGACACATTGACGAAAGCAGCCCGTTTTCTACCCGTCACAACTACCCACTTAGCAGAGGATTATGCTAAATTGTACATTCAGGAGTTAGTTTGGTTGCATGGAGTCCCCTTGTCCATCATTTCAGATAGAGGTACTTACTTCACCGTGTAGTTTTGGAGATCGTTTCAGAAGGGACTTGGTACTCAAGTCAATCTTAGCATACCTTTTCACATGTAGATGGATGTTCAGTCTGAGCGGATCATTTTGACCCTTAAGGATATGTTGAGGGCATGTGTTATTGATTTCAAATGTAGTTGGGATGATCATTTACCTCTCATCAAGTTTGCTTACAATAACAGCTATCACTGCATCATTTAGATGGCTCCGTTTGAGGCTCTTTATAGGTGGAGGTGTAGGTCGCCTATTGGTGGTTTGAGGTAGGTGATGCTACGTTGATCGAGCCAAATTCTATTCATGAGGCCATGGAGAAGGTTCAACATATTATAAAATGGCTAAAAATAGCTCAGAGTCATTAAACATCTTATGCAGATATTAAACGGAGAGAACTTGAGTTTGAAGTTGATGATTGGGTGTTTTTGAAGGTGTCTCCCATGAAGGGAGTGATAAGGATCGGGAAGAAAGGGAAACTTAGTCCCTGATATGTTGGCCCATATAGGATTGTGAGATGTGTTGGCAAGGTGGCCTATGAGTTGGAGTTTCCCTTGGAGTTAGCTTCAGCGCATCCAGTTTTTCATGTATCTTTGTTAAAGAAGTGCGTTGGTGATCCTACATTGGTTGTCTTAGCGGAGAGCATAGGTATGAAGGATAACTTTCGCTATGAGGAGGTACCAGTTGAGATATTTGATTGTCAGGTTTGGAAGTTGAGGAACAATGAAGTAGCTTCGGTGAAAGTCTTGTGGAGGAATTAGCTTATTGAAGGAGCTACATGGCAGGCTGAAGTAGATGTAATTGCTAGATACCCACAACTTTTCCCTTCCAGCTCAGTTCCAGCTTGAGATATCAGTTTCCTCCCTAGTCTCTATTCTGCCTCATATCTCTAAGTATATTTCATGTCCTTGTATGCATGTAGGTTTCATGAGTTCAATTTAGTCATGTATTTCAGTCCAGAGACAGTTGCTCCGTCAGTTTTATGTTAAAATTTCTTAGTTTCAGAGTTGTAGTTCCCTTCGTTATCCCTCTATCTAGTTTAAATAAAAATTCGAGGATGAATGTTCCCAAGGGAGAGATATTGTAACACCTTGGACCTCAGAAAAGTTTGATGAAGGAAAATAACTAAAATTGCATGTCTAGTGCATGGAGTGACAATATTACCAACAGACCGTCATGCCACAGATAGCGCAGAAGGTTGTCAAGAAGGAAATGGACCATGACAGGTGAAGTTCATATTTGACAGTGTGGCTGATATCCCATTACGGACCAGCCGGTGCTAGTGACGGCTGTCAGAGCAGCGACAGACCATCTGTTGAGCCATCAAAGGAAACTTTTTAGGACTTTGGGCTGATAGAAGACCTGATGGATCGTCGAAGTCATGAAGGCCCATCACTTGTACCATTAGAAGGAGATTGTGGCCGACTTCACTGGTTTAGGGTGACGACACAAATGACAAATCATCAGGAGTGTGACAGCCCGTTATGGGTACCATCGGGGTGCCTAGTTGTGGAAATTCTGCCTGATTCGCAGGGGAAATTTTGTAATCTCCCATGCTATTAACTTCTATACTACGTCATTTCAAACTCTGAAAGAGGTGTATTAAGGTAGTTTAACCCATTCTAATTGATTCAACTTCCATTCATAAAAGTTTAGAGGATTTCCATTGAAGATGAAGCCTAGAATCCTCTAATTCTCCTTCAAATCTCATGGACCTTTAAAGTCAAGTTGATAATAAGTTTACTCATGTATATAGGGCTATTAATGTGAGTTTCCATTCACTCTCATGTCCATATTCCTCTTCAAGTTCATGAATCCAAGTCTTAAATCAATTTTATGCTCCTATGAGATTTTAACCCAAATTTCTGAAATTCTCTCCGATGTATCTATTGGTCAATTACCTTCATGTTTCAAGGAATGTTTTGAGATTCATGGGAATATTTTATGTAATGATTAATTACAAATTCATATTTTTGAATTTTTAGAAGATTATGCCAAATTATGCAAATTCATGAAAAAGCTAATCTATGATTAATGATTTCAAATATGATGAACTATCTAGCATGTATGTATGTCTACAAATTACCCATATATGAATCTATGATTTTGACTAGTGAAGTCTACTTCAAGTATGCATGATCCTTAGATTTTGGGTAATCCCACTCTGATTTAACATGTTTTGATGACTCAGTTCAGTTCTATAAATCAGTTTACTTTATGGTTTTGGAGTATATACTCGCATATTCAACTTATGGTATGTTTCAAGCCAGAAATCTCCGTATTCAGATTTTAGACTATACATGTAATTATATTATCAGCTTCATTGAAAAATGATGGTTTTAGCTTCATTGAAAAATGATGGATAGTGCCTTGCATGTTTTTGGGAGCAGTTTATAGCACCGAGTATTCTAGGGTTCATGAAAAACTAGGGTCTCAAAACTATGTGCCAATGTAGGATTTTACATTTTACTTTGGGACATCCCTTGTGAGCTTCCCCTGCCTCGAATGAGCCTTCAACTTGATATCAATATCATGGTAGCGCCCTTAGCCCTAACAAGGCTTTGGATGGCTCTGCCCACATGAGTGTATCAGTTGGGATCATGTAGGCTCTATTGTGATAGTGTCAGTTAGATGACGTGTCTCCCATTGTTGCTCATGATCTCAATTATGCATGTTTATAAATGATGGTATTATGTTTTCAGTAGGTTTGACCCAATGATCAGGTTATCAGTTTTTACTTATGAATCTCCATTTTATCTTTGAGTCATTTGATTTAGTTATGAGATCCAGTTTATGTGTATTCATGTTTTCAAATATTAACATGCTATCATTATTCTCTGAATCTTATGATGTTATGACTTATGATGTACATAATTTCAGTTTATACTTACTCAGCCAGTTTTACTTACCTTGCATACCCAGTACATCCAAGTACTGACCACATATTCTATGTAGTATCGTTTCATGATAAACGTCCTACTGATCAGACTTAGACGCACCATTAGTTCTTCTCTTGTTCCAACTTAGAGCCTGCCTTAGGTGAATCCTCATCCTCTGAGGACATCTATCTTTTTGTATTGTTATATCAGTTTGTTTCAGACATAGTGTTGGGGGCTTTTCCCGACATCTCATCAATTAGTAGAGGATTTTTTAGACATAGATTTATATATGCAGCTTTGGACTCAGTCTAATGGTATCAGAGCCATGTTGGCCGGGAGGAGTATGAGTTTGAGTAGCTAAATCTTCATACTATCCAAGAAAACATAAATCAAAATCATAGTGTAAATCATATGTACAGAACTCATGGTAAAATCATATATCTCAATTGGATGATATTTTCGAAAACAACTAATTCATGGGCTGAACTTTGGGAAATCATGCTAACATCAAATTTTGGGAGTTCATCATGCAATTGAGAGTGAATTCATGATCATCATGTTTTTTTTTATCATGAGGACCTTGAAAACCATGGTAGACATGAGAGAAAATATTCATAGAATGGAAACTCTAGGACATGTTTTTATAGGGAATTAAAGTAGTTAGGGTTTTCTGCATTAATTAGGACACAAGGATGAAAGAAGATCCTTTTTAAAGTTCCACATACCTGGTTGAATAATTTCCACCAATAACATGAAGCTTGCAGCACCTTAGAAGGAAACCCTAGTACTTGAGCCTTGAGAGAAGAAGGGAGAGGATGACTTATAGATTGTTTTGAGTAGAATGAGGGATTGGGCTAGTAAAATCCTTTTAATTAATCCGATAGAAAGCCTAAAATGATCTATTCTATGAGTTAAAAGTATAGAAAATTATAAAAATATCCCTGAGAAAATGTTCTTAATAACTGCTCGTCCAATGCTACGTGTCATACCATGACTCGTGGTGACATACCATGGGTCGTGGTATGCCATTCATAACATCTGGTGGCTTAAACAGCTTGTTGAAACTCTTGTTATGGGTGCATGGTATGAGGCGTACCTACATACCATGAGTTATACGATGACTTGTGGTGACAGACTGGTTCTGTTTGTCAAACCTGACAGTGCTTCACTAAACTTGCCATAATGTTTTACTCCGAACTCCGATTGATGCAAGTTCAAATGCGCTGGAAAGAAGACTCTAAATGGATTCAATCTAATGTGTTTGATCATCCCAAAACACTTTGTAAAGTAAGAGTTAATGATTTTTTAAATTTGACCCTTGTGAGAACTTTCATAAAAAACTCAATCGGTAGAAAACTCTCAACCCAACTTTAGCTAGAGATCCTTTATGAACTGAACTTATATCCAATGCACTTATCACACTTAAGAATTGATCTTAAGACATTATTTTCCATAAAAGTCATTGGGTTCTGGTCTATCCATATACCTAGAAGGTAAAAATTTCAAACTTAGCCCAAAAGTCCAAGGCGTATAATATCTCAACTCACTATTGAAACGATGAGTAATACCATCATATTACAACTCGTACTGAGTCTTTGTATCTATTGATCCTTCCCTAAAAATTCTCTGAACCTCCTACCTACGGACACCAACAATGGCTCGCACCATGGCTCATGGTTACCTAAGATTCTTGAGCATTTCTCTTATTTTCCCTACTACATACCTTCACTATGACTCGTACAATCTAGGTACAAATAGTAAGATCCACTCATGGTTCTTTCGAAATATCTTCCAATCTCTCAAGACTTCACACTACGTGTCCTTGGTACGACTCGTACTATCCTCCTACGAGTGATACTGAGGCTCGGTCTGATGGCATATTCCAATTTTCTATGCGTTGTTAAACTTCAAATCTAGGGTCTAGTCTTAGGGACTTTTGGGGTGTTACAATATCTCACCCATGGAAAGATTAGTCCTCGAATGGAGAGTAATAGAGCTTAAAAGATAGGGTAAGAGCTGCAAATCCCAATACTAAACAATATGGACTGAACAATGATGGGGTGACTGACTTCGAACTGAGACACATAGCTGAACTAAATCTGTGGATCATACATGCATGCTAAGACAAGAGGAGAACTGAAGGATATAAAACTGGTGTGAAACTTAGCAGAGTACTAAGAAAGTATTATTTCCTCACACTGGAACTGAGATAGGAAGGATGGAGTTATAAATCCCAAAACTACTTTCTGATATCTGAATAGATAACATGATAACTAATCTGATTGAGAGTAAAACTAGGATCACTGTCTGAAGCGGTTATATATCATTATGGAAATCTAAACATAGGCATGAGTAAAGTGTAGCATCAATCAAAACATAAGGGGAAACATTTGAATAGGAATGGGTCGACATCCTATAGATAATATTTCTGCGACTTCCCTGTTTGAAACATTCAAGACCTGACTTGTCCCATTTAACTCATTATTTCCCCCTTAGCTTGAAGTCATTCCTCTAAGGCTAGGCTAAAACCACTAACTCTTGACTTTTCATTCGCCTCTAAAGCTATCACTGAGGGCTTCAAACTTATAACCATTTTATATCATCTACAGACAAATCTCATATTAGGTTACAAAAAGGGTATTATACCTTATACTGTGACTCCTGGGTCTAACACTATGTAAGGATCAACATGAAAAGCTCATAACATACCGTGACTACTCCTATTGAGCTTTCTCGATCTAGACATGATGACATGGCGTAGAAGCGGTCCTGACATTGTCCACTACCTGCACTAGCTGATGTGCCATGCTTAGATGGGAGGGCTATCGGAGCTACTGAAGAGGGTGGTTGGGACTCTACCTTTTCCCTGTTTAATTTCTAGGAAACGTCTAAGTTTGTGGCCTGAGTTGCCGCACCAAGAGCAAACGCCTGAACCAACCATTCACTCCCCTAAATTGTTCCTTCCACAGTCTTGCAAGTTGGGTAGGTAATTTCCCTTGCCCTAAGTCTATATGGAACACTGGTTGTCGATGGTGCTAGGACAGACGACTTCTGAAGGGACTAGGAAGGAGGTCCACCACTTGTCCTCTGTTAGGAATACTCTGAGTCCCCTGTCCTTTCTCTCTTGCTCTCCCTTTCCAACTCCTTCAACTTTTCCTCCTCGATTTGTAGTGCATATATCATGAGTCTAGATATGTCTATGTCACGGATAAGCATTTCGGTCTTACACTCCTTGACAACTAAAGCTGAGACTCCAATTACGAACCTGCTCATGTGGGCCCTCTTATCAGGCACCATCTCTGGTTCATACTTAGACAACCAGGTAAACTCCAAGGTGTACTCCTGGACAATCATGTTATCTTGCTTCAGGTTGACGAACTCAGTTACCTTCGTCTCCCTCAACTCTTGAGGTAAGAACCTGTCCGAGAAGGATGTCACGAACTCGTTCCAATTAACCAGAGCTGCACCTTCCCTATGACCATCCTTCCATTGCATGAACCATATATGTGCATTCCCCCTTTAGCCGATGGAAGGCTAAGTCTGTACACCCCTCACCAGTTACCCCCATAATCTGGGTAATCTTCTGAATCTACTTTATGAAATCATGTGGATCCTCATCCACCTTCAACCCAAAGAATTCTGGCGGGTTCATTCTAATGAAATCTCACACCCTTGCTGCTCTAGCATTCCTGTTAGCATTCATGGATGCTAACTCCTGATGGTTGGCCTGTGTTATGATGGCCTGCACCAACACCTGAAATGCAGCTCGAAACTCTGGATAGGTAACCTGCTCATCCATCAAATCCACTGGGGCTCGTAAGGGTGGCTGGTGCCTATTACCATTTCTCCTTCTGTTTGTTCATCAGGGAGGCATTGTCTGCGAACGCGTAAAGCATGAGTAAGAAGAGGGACTTTTAGAGTTTCACACTCTACGCAAGATAAGAAGCATGAAGAAAGGGAATTTTCCTAAAAACTTCATGTAGCCTCTTCCTAATAGGTGTGGCGTGTTTCACGCCCATGAAAAAACTATACTTAACGCCACTTTCAGTCACCCTAGGAGACAACTAACCTTTGCTCTAATACCATGTTTTTTATGACCTAAGTTGAAATACCGCATCAAGACAAGAGACCTAGAACCGCGAATGACTCCAAGCTAATCGATGAAATTGAAAAATCCTAACATAACAACAACTAATAGAACATATTTGAGTAGAAGCTAACTAAAATTAACTTATTATGAAATAAGGACATAGTTTAATAAAAATGGTGATTCATAGGTTGAGAACTAACTCTCCATTATCTAAAAGCCTCTACAATTATGATAAGTTACTGGGACAAGCCCCCAGCTAACTCCAAAATCTAAAACTAGACCAAAACTGAATTAAAGAAAAACATAACTCCCGTCCTTGGAAGATGAGGACTCACCAACGTCAGCTGATAGAATCTGGAACGTATCTAACTATGGGGTTGAGTCTAGATACCTGTATCTATATCACAAAATGATATAGCACATAAAATATGCAGTCAGTAATTGAAATGTACTGAGTATATGAGAAACTTAACTTAAGTTAGAAACATGTTACTATGCTTAGAAAGACAGATCTGAATACATAACCGAATGCATAATAGAGGTGAAATACAATGATCCTATCTAAGATGCATAGATACTGACATTATATGCTAGTTGAAAATAAATAAATCAAATATAAGTTAAATTTATTTATAAGGGTCATGTACCCACATTAAAAACATAAACTGCAATCTATAGTTGAAATATTCGTACTAAACTAAAATTGAAGTGCACTATGGGAGAGACTATTAACTGATGAACTCCAATGTGAGCCTCATGGAGCTCGACATGTAACCCAACCGTTAGAAGGACGTTCATATCTTGCCAAGGGTAAGAACTCTGACTGGAGTGATATCACTCATGAACTCAGGGAGATAATCTCTAGTAATGATGACCCTTGCATGTGCCCATTGAGGTAAGGGAGACACTCTCGAATAACAAGGATCGCATATTCCTCTAGCTAAGAGAAACATTCTCTACTATTGAGAATCCCTTATCCTACGGTGGCACGTAATTCTAAGACCTGGTATGCTTGAAACCTATCCTACTCGGTGTTATGTCCTACTCTCAACAAAACATAAGGATACATGTAAGTGATAAATTGAAAGATGATGTTATAAGACTAGTCGGAACCACTTTATCTAGAAAGAGTCCAAAGAGCCTAAAGGACCATGACATACTGAAATTGAGGGCTTGTAACTGATATTATAATACTATTCAGAACTACTTTCTACTAGCAAGAGGCCTATAAGTGTAAAGAACCATAAACATGCTGATCATACTTAATTTATGAGTGTCTAGTCAGGGCTACTTTGAACAAAAAAGAGGCCCGAGAATCTAGGGAATCATAAATATGCTAATCATGCTATATCCATGAAAAACATAAATCCAAATCATAGTACTAAACTTATGGTAAAATAATATATCTCAAATGGACCATATTTTCAAAAACAACTAATTCATGGGCTGAACTTTTGGAAATCATGCTAACATCAAATCATGGCAGTTCATCAAGCAATTGAGAGTGAATTCATGAGCATCATTTTTTTATACATTGAAAACCATGGAAGAGATGAGAGAAAACATTCATGGAATGGAAACCCTAAGACATGCTTTCTTAGGGAATCAAAGAAGTAAGGGTTTTGAGTATCAATTGGGACACAAGGATGAAAGAAGATAATTTTTGAAGTCCCATATACCTAGTTGAAGAATTTCTAACTATAACTTGAAGCTTGCAGAACCTTGAAGGGAAACCCTAGTTATTGAGCCTTGAGAAAAGAAGGAAGAAGATGACTTATGGATGGTTTTAAGTATAAAGAGAGATAGGGCTAGGAAAATCCTTTTAATTTGTCCTATAGGAAGCCTTAAATGACCTATTTTAGGAGTTAAAAGCATAAGAATTACAAAATACCCCTGAGAAAATGTTCTAAAAAATCTGCCCATCTAGTGTTAAGTGTCGTACCATGACACGTGGTGACCTACCATGGGTTGTGGTATGCCATTCATGGAATTTGGAAAGATTAAACAGCTTGCTAAAAATCCTTGTATGGGTGCCTGGTACGAGTCATACCTACATACCATGAGTCATACCGTGACTCATGGTGACAATCTAGTTCTGTCCGTCAAACCTGACAATGCTTGACTAAATTGGTCATACCGTTTTACTCTGAACTTTGATAGATACAAGGTCCAATGTGTTGGAAAGAATACTCAAAGGGTTTCAATTTGATATTCTGTATTATCCAAAATCACTTCATAAGTGAGAGTTATGATTATTTAAAATTGACCTTATAAGAACTTTCATGAAAAACTCAATCGGTAGGAAAGTTCTCAACCCAACTCTAGCTAGATCATGTACTTAATTTGCATCCAATGCACTTATCACACTTAAAAATTGATCTTAACACCATGTTTTCCAAAAATTTCATTGGGTTCAGCTCTATCCATATCCCTAGAATGGTTTTAAACATAGTCCGAAAGTCTGAGGCGTGTAATATCTCAACTTACGACTGAAATGATGATTCATACAATCACATTATGACTTGTATTGAGTCTTTCTAGCTACTGATCCTTCCTTATAAATTCTCTGAACCTCCTACCTATAGACAACAACAATGGCTTGTACCATCTTTCCAGGAGTCGTACCATGGCTCGTGGTTACCCAAGATTCCTGAGCATTTCTATGATTTTCCCTACTATGGACTGTCACTATGAGTCATATAATCTAGGTAGGAATCATAAGATCCGCTCATGGTTCTTTCCAAAAATCTTCCAAACCCTTAGGACTTCACACTACGGGTCCTTGGTACAACTCGTACAATCCTCCTACGAGTAATACTAAGGCTCATTTTGAGGGCATTTTTCAATTTTATCTGTGTGGTCAAACTTCAAATCTAGGGTCTAGTCTTAGGGATTTTTGGGGTGTTACATTATCTCACCCTTGGGAAAATTCATACCCGAATAGAGACTATTAGAGCTTAAAAGATCGGGTAAGAGTTGCAAATCCCAAAACTAAACAATATGGACTGAACACTGATGTAGTCACTGACTTCAAACTGAGATACATAGCTGAAATTAATTTGCAGATCATACATGCATGCTAAGACATGAGGAGAACTGAATGATATGAAACTGGCATGAAACTTAGGAGATTACTAAGAAAGAATTATTTCCTTACACTGGAACTAAGCTGGTAAGGATGGAGTTATAAATCCCAAAACTACTTCCTGATATCTGAATAGCTAACATGATAATTAATCTGATCGAGAGTAAAACCAGGATCACTGTCTGAAGCGGTTATATATCATTATGGAAATATAAACATAGGCATGAGTAAAGTGTAACATCAATCGAAACATAAGGGGAAACATTTGAATAGGAATGGGTCGACATCCTATAGATAATATTTCTGGGACTTCCCTGTTTGAAACATTCAAGATCTGACTTGGCCCATTTAACTCATCATCTCCCCCTAGTTTAAAGTCATTCCTCTAAGGCTACGCTAAAACCACTAAATCTTGACTTCTCATTCGCCTCTAAAGCTATCACTAAGGGCTTCAAACTTATAATCATTTTATACCATCTATTGACAAATCTAATATTAGGATATAATGATGGTTCTATACCTTATACTACGACTCCTGGATCTAACAATATGTAAGGATCAACATGAAAACTCATAACATACCTATGACTACTCCTAGTGATCTTTCTCGATCCGTATGTGATGACATGGCGTAGAAGTGGTCCTGACGTTGTCCATTACCTGCACCAGTTGATGTTCCCTACTTAGATGGATGGGCGATCGAAGCTACTGAAGAGGAGGTTAAGGCTCTACCCCGTTTGGATGCTAGGCAATCTCTTAGTTTATGGCCCGACTTGCTACACCAAGAGCAAGCGCCTGAAGCAGCCATGCACTCCCCAAAATGGTTCTTTCCACAATTCTTACAAGCTGGGTAAGTAATTTTCCTTACCCTAAGTCTATATGGAACACTAGTTGTCGATGGTGTTGGCACTGACGACCTCTGAAAGGACTGGGAAGGAGGTCCACCACCCATCCTCTACTAGGAATACTCTAATTCCCCTGTCCTTGCTCTCTTGCTCTCCCTTTCCAACTCCTTCAACTTTTCCTCCTCGATCTGTTGTGCATAGATCATGAGTCTATAAATTTCTATGTCACTGATAAGCATGCGGTCCTACACTCCTTGACCACTAAAGCTAAGGCTCCATTTACTAACCTGCTCATACGGGCCCTCAGATCGGCCAGCATCTCTGGTGCATAATCAGACAACCAGGTAAACTCCGAGGCGTACTCCTGGACAATCTTATAGCCTTGCTTTAGGTTAATGAACTCAACTTCCTTAGTGTCCCTTAACTCTCGAGGAAAGAACATGTCCGAAAAGGATGTCACGAACTCGTTCCAATTCACCGAAGTTGCACCTACCCTATGACCATCCTTCCATTTTCTGAACCATATATGTGGAACCCCCCGTTAGCTAATAGGAGGCTAAGTCCGCATTCTCCTCACCAGTCACCCCCATAATCTTGGTAATCTTCTGAATCTACTCTATGAAATCATGTGGATCCTCATCCACCATCAACCCAAAGAATTTCGGCTGGTTCATTCTAAAGAAATCTCATGCCCTTTCTTCTCTAGCATTCCCATTAGTGTTCATGGATGTCACCTCCAAATGGTTGTCCTGTGCTATGATGGCCTATGCTAACACCTGAAATGCAGCTCCAAACTCTGGATGGGTGACCTGCTCATCCATCGGATCCATTAGGGCTGGTGACAGTGGTTGGTGCCTATTACCATTTCTCCTACTAATTGTTCATCTGGGAGGCATTGTCTGTGAACACGTTATGCATGAGTTAGAAGAGGGGCTTTTAGAGTTTCACACTCTACGCACGATAAGATTCATGAAGAAAGGGAATTTTCCTAAAAACTTCTTGTAGCCTCTTCCCAATAGGAATGGCGCATTTCACACATGAAAAAACTATACTTAACGCGAATTTCACCCACCCTAGGACACAACTAACCTTTGCTCTAATACCAAGTTTGTTATGACCTAACTTGAGACCCACATCGAGACACGAGACCTAGAACCATGAATGGCTCCAAGCTAACCCGAAATAGCATAATTCTAACATAACAACATCTAATAGAACATATTTGAGAAAAAGCAAACTAAAAATAACTTATTATGAAATAAGTACATAGTTTAATAAAAATGATAATTCATAGGCTGAGAACTAACACTACATTGTCTGAAAGCCTCTACAAATACGATGAGCTACTGGGACAAGCCCCCAGCTAACTCCAAAATCTGAAACTATACCAATACTAAATTAAAGAAAAACATAACTCCCATCCTCGGAAGATGAGGACTCACCAACGTCAGCTGATAGAATATGGAACGTATCTAACTACAGTGTCGAGTCTAGATACCCGGATCTATATCACAAAATGATATAGCGCATAAAGTATGCAATCAGTATTCAGAATGTACTAAGTATATGGGAAACATAACTGAAGCTAGAAACATGCTAGTATGCTGAGAAAGACTGATCTGAATACATAACTGAGGTGAAATATGATGAACCTATCCGAGATGCATATATACTGACTTGATATGCTAGTTTGAAAATAATTAAATAAAATACAAGTAAAATTTATTCATAAGGGTCATGTACAAGCATTAAAAACATCAACTGAAATCTATAGTTTAAATATCTGTACTGAACTGAAACTGAACAACACTGTGGAGAGACTATTAACTAAAGAACTCCAATGTGAGCCTCATGGAGCTCAACCGGTAACCCTTTTAGAAAGGCATTCATATATTTCCAAGGGTAAGAACTCTGATTGGAGTGATATCACTGGTTAACTCAGGGAGAAAATCTCTAAGAATGATGACTCCTGCATGTGCCCATTAAGGTAAGGGAGATACTCTCGAATAACAAGGATCCCATATTCCTCAAGCTAAGGGAAACATTCTCTACTATTGAGAATCCCTTATATTATGGTGGCACATAATTATGAGACCTGGTATGCTGGAAAACTGGCCTACTCTGTGCTATGTACTACTCCCAACTAAACATAAGGATACATGTAACTTATAATTCTGAAGATGACGTCTTAAGACTAGCCGAAACCACTTTATCTAGAAAGAGTCCTGAAAGCCTAAAGGACCATGACATACTGATATTGAGGGCTCATAACTGATATTCTAAGACTATTTAGAGCTAATTTCCACTAGCAAGAGGCCTAAGAGTGTAAAGAACCGTAAACATGTTGATCATACTGAATTAATGAGTGTCTAGTCAGGGCTACTTTCAACTAGCAAGAGGCCTAAGAGTCTAGGGAATCATAAACATGCTAATCATACTAAGTCCATGAAAAATAGAAATCCAAATGATAGTAATGAACTCATGGTAAAATCATATATCCCAAGTGGACCATATTTTCAAAAACAACTAATTCATGGGTTGAACTTTGGGAAATCATGCTAACATCAAATCATGGGAGTTCATCAAGAAATTAAGAGTGAATTCATGAACATTATTTTTTTAATCATGAAGACCTTGGAAACCATGGGAGACATGAGAGAAAACATTCCTGGAATGAAAACCCTATGACATGTTTTTCTTAGGGAATCAAAGTAGTTAGGGTTTTGAGCATTAATTGGGACACAAGGATGAAAGAACTTCCTTGTTGAAGTCCCATATACCTAGTTGAAGAATTTCCAACAATAACTTGAAGCTTGCAGAACTATGGAGGGAAACCCTAGTTCTGGAGCCTTGAGAGAAGAAGGAAGAAGATGACTTATGAATAGTTTTGAGTATAATAAGAAATAGGGATAGGAAAGTCCTTTTAATTTGTCCCATAGGAAGCCTTAAATGACATAGTTTAGGAGTTAGAAGCATAGAAAATTACAAAAATAACCCTGACAAAATGTTCTAAAAAATTGGCCATCTAGTGCTAAGGGTCGTAACATGACTCGTGATGGAATACTATGGGTTGTGGTATGCTATTCGTGGCTTTTAGGAAGCTTAAATAGCTTTCTAAAACTCTTGGTATGGGTGCCTGGTGTCACGCCCCGCCTTGGGGGGTATGACTGGCACCTGGTGCCCTATTAGGACCTGAACTTCTAG
>JACEIK010002237.1:21723-31777 GCA_018107945.1 Datura stramonium | reverse complement strand
GTACCATGAGCCTTGGGGAGCTTCAGTGATTCTTAAATACTTGGCAGAACTCCAGATGCAACCAGAAAGTATGACTCATAGAAGGAAGATATGAGGCGTACCACAACACTCATAGGAAACTTCAAAGGATGTCAAAGTTCTCAGGGCCAAGCCACATATGGATTGTACGACTCGTAGTACTATGGTACGAGTCATACCAGCTGCCAATACTTAGTCAAATTTGCAGAAGACAAGGGATGTACAAGAGGAAGGTACAACCCGTACAATGCTGTTATGGGTCGTATGATTAGTCGTGAGTCAAGCGGGTGCCAGATATGGAAAATTCCCTATTATCTTAGGAAAAGGTTTCTGATGTTTGTATAAATACATTTATGTTTTATTCTAGTAGAACAACATTGAGAGAAGGTAGTAGACGTGTGATTCCCTTGAAAGAAGTTTTATTTGTGATTTATTATCTAATTTTTGAGAGCAATTCTTAGGATCAACACTTGATTTTATCAATTGTTCTTGAGTTTGTTCTTTGATATTCAAAGTAGGTTTTCTTCCAATTATTGTTGTAAGTATTTAATTATTTATTTGTCTATGAATGCTAATTGTAATCTTACAATAATGAAAGGATAACACCTCCACAACTAGGGTTGAAGCCATGGTGGATTAAGAAAATAGAGTTACACCAAGTGATTCAAAACCAATGTTAAATGCTTGTATTGTATTCTCTTCATCTTTAAATGTTTCTTAACGGTGCGCAACGTTAGGACATGCTGAGTTCTTTACTTCCTTGAACCTAGAGAAGTAGAAATTAGGAAAAGAGAATTACAACAAAGCCTTGATTTTTATGATCATTGTATTACTTGAGCTACGCTCGTAGGAAAATTAATTTGGAACATGTTGGTAACAGTTAAAAAGAAATCTCTCATTATACCTAACCCGGTGATTGAGTATAGTCATCCAATAGGGACGAACCAGTGTTTCAATGAACCCTAGTTATCAGTTCTACAAGTAAGCATTAATATTGATCACGTGTGTATACCCTAAGTAGTTATGAACCCATAGGTAACACTTACCCTAGTTATTTACAAATCTTGATAACCACCACAATTACAATGTTGTTTTACTATTGTTTTTCATTAAACCCCCAATTTAGAGATAACTTTCCAACTAGTTTAAGTATTGGCATTAGTCTAGATCTTACCTTATTCCCTGTGGGTTCAACCCCAACCTCTTTGTTGGGTTCCTTATTGACAATGTCCGCTGCATACTTTGCAGGGAAGTGTGAGTTTGAGCGTTATCAAAAAATGGTGCAATTTCTAGAGAATGCGACTAAAATTAGATTAATTGCTTGTATTTAAGTTTTGGTTGTTATTTCCTGAATTACGTTTTCTTTTTGTTTTCATACATCTAATGGTTGTCGCATGGTCAATGCCAAGTACTCGACGGAGTGGAAACCCCCTGATTCTTTTGGATCTCAAACTTGAATGAATACTACGAAGGATGGAAAACCAAGAGCAGAGTGATTCCCATCTTGCTGAAAAAGCCAGGCAAGCTGCACTTCAGGAAGCCGATGATGCTCGAGATGAGGTTGTCAATGTTGGTCGCCATCGAAGGGGCAATAGTGGACAAAGATATTCCCCTCAATTCTTTGATGAGGATGACCCAGACATTGATGAAGTGTGGTCAACCGGAGCTATCGTACCACTACCTTTGCCTGTTGGGCCAAAATTCGACATCAGTAGCACCATGATCCAATTGTTGAACATGGAGCGGGTATTAGTGGTCAAGAAGTTGATGATGCCAACCTGCACTTAATGAACATTGTTGGAAAATGCAAGCCGTACAGGTTGCCCGGAGTCAGCCAGGACGCAATAAGGCTAAGACTTTTCCCTTTCTCTCTGTATAGGGAGGCCACGTTATGGGGTTCGGAGTTGCCCAATGACTCCATTACCAACTGGAGGGAGCTCAAACAAGATTTTCTAGAGAGATTCTTTCCACCATCCAATATGTTGTAGCTTAAGGATGAGATATACATCTTCCGACAACTAAAGACTGAGGCACTTCATGAAACATGATTGAGATTAAGGAAGAAGTTGACTAAGTGCCCAAACCACAAAATTCCTGATGACAATCTATTTGAGATTTTCTATAGTCATTGAATAACAGAACTAAGGTTGTAGCAGACACAGTGACAAGAGGAGCACTCATGAGCCATACCTGGGAGAAAGCTGCCACTATTCTAGATAGAGTGACGAAAACAAACAGATCATGGCACACCGGGGAAGTAGAAGCGGTGGATTGTACATATGTTGTTGGTGTGACTGTAGACCAACGAAGAAAGGAGGAAGAACGTGACTAGGAATTGGCTCATATGTGCATTATTAGACTTGCTCATGAAGCATATCACGGGCGCTGGAGCTAGAAATGTTAATGCAGTAGGGACACAGGGAAAAGAGCCAGGGCGTGAGCACTCAGATTCCGAGGATGAGGCAGACTTCTTGGACAACCAAGTGGGCAGTTTCTGAGCCAACGCCTGAGGTTCTATACAAGACACTTGGCACAAAGGTTTTGGAAACCAGGGTTATAATCAATATAGAGACAATTACAATTGGAATGGCTATAGAGATAGAAGCCAAGGTCGTGAGCGAGAGGGAGAATGGAGAAGGAATGATGGTTAACACAACAAACGAAAAGGATTGTACGTGCCTCTGAATGCACGTGAAGGGGAAGCTGGACAGTCAAAGTTGGAGAGCGTGATGGCTGAGATGCTAAAGAAGGTTAGATCCACATATGATCAATTGAAAGATATCCATGGAGATATATCTAGCATGGGTCAAAGAGTTGAGTCACATGCTACAATGATCGGGCAGATTGAACAACAGCTAGGGAAACTGTTAGCATTGATGAACCCTAAGCAAAAGGGTAACCAACCTGCAACACAGTCCAAAATCCAATGATTGATGGTCACTGCATGGTTGTGATGTCTAGGAGTGGAAAGACCACAGTTGATCCCCCTCTGTCAGTTTTAGTTGAGCTTCAAAGGAAGAAAGAAAGGATAATCGATGATGAGAAAGAGATTGCTGAGAATGATCATGATGAGGATGCTGAGTTGACTGAGGCTCCAGTTGTTGAGAAGGGGCCTGAGGCTGAGCAAGGAGAGAAACAAGGAGCCACACAGATTTATAAGGCTATTCCATGACCACCACCACCATTCCCTTAAAGAACGAAGAAGAAGGTGGAGAATGGTAAGTTTCAGAAATTCCTATCAATGCTAAAACAATTATCTATAAACATACCATTGGTCAAGGTAATGGAATAGATGTCGGGATATGCCAAGTTTATGAAGGACCTTGTTACTGAGAAGAGGCCTGTGAGCTATGACCCTATGGACAACGTGCATCATTGTAGCGCTATCACCTCACGGGTCCTTATGCAGAAGGAGGATCCAGGTGCCTTAACCATTCCATGTACAATTGGTGATGTTGAGTTTGCGAGGGAACTCTACGACTTGGGAGCAAAAATCAATCTAAAGTCGTTAGTTGCATTTAAGCAGCTGATCTTGGGAGCCCCTACACAAACTACTATACGGCTGCTGACGACCGACAAACTATGAAGAAACCTGTGGGGATCCGGTTTGATGTGCTTGTTAAAGTGGACAAATTTATATACCTAGCGGACATCGTGATCCTTGATTTTGAGGTTGATTTTGAGGTCCCCATCATTTTAGAGAGACCATTCCTTGCCCCTGGAGGACTTTATTAGATGTGGGGGCTGGCCAATTAAAATTCAGACTCAATAAAGAAGAGGCCACCTTCAATGTCTGCCGGTCAATGAAGCAACCAAAGGAGTATAGAGTGGTCTCAGCAATTAAGGATGAGGTCAAGTTCCTTGACGAATTTTGAGTAGTCAAGAGACTTACATCATGCCGCAATGTTAAATTCAGGTGATTCTTGGGAGGCAACCCATGTGGTGGTTTGTTGAATTCTAAGTAACTGAACCACCTGCATCGTGCCGCGATGTTAAATCAAGTGCTTCTTGGGAGGCAACCCATGTTTATTGACTTATATGTGCTCAATGTACAAGAGAAACAAAAAAAGGTGGCAGAAGAACTGCTGAACATACTGGTGCTACAGTTCTTAGTATGAGCCGTAAAAGAATTGTACGGACCATAGTACGAGGCGTGGTGAGAAGCAGAGATGTATCTTAGTGCATGAGTTCAGGGTACAATTGGTCCTACAACTCGTAACTTCATTGTACGAGTCGTAATACTCAATGTAGTTATGAACTATTCAAGGCATGGATCTCAAAGTAAGAGTGATTTACGAGTCATAGTATGGGCTGTACCTTCATATTACGAGTCGTAGGATGTTCTCGTAGGTACACAAGTAAGTTTTCCTAACATACTTTTTTATGAGTCCCAAGGATGAGTCATAGGTCTTCCAACGACTCGTGGTATGAGATGTGATGGGTCAAATAGATTTCAATTACCCGACTTGCCCCAGATTTTTCAAATCTTCCCTAAAAGCTATTTAAACTTCAAACCTATCGGACCTTTCTCCCATGCACACAAAACGAACTCCCGAAAGCACGCATGACTCCCTCACACTTGTAACTCAACGTCACGATCAATTGAGAAAGATTTTCGCTCAGATAACATTGTTAAACTAAAAGTCCAACCCTGGTCCCTGATTTTTAATCAAAGTGAGAAAAGTTTTGCATCATTCAAGTAACTTATTCTGCTTTTGAATCGGGTAAAAAGACCTTTTGTGCCTGAGCAAACTAGCTCATTCACTAGGAGTTCTCTAAATGCATGAACAATAAAATAGGACAATGATGAATGATGCAAAAAATTACATATGTGACTGGGTAGGAATTGAACATGTTAAAAATTGCACATGAACTGCTAAAACTTGAGTTACGAGTTGTGAATAAAAAGGGGAGGAATGGGTAATTGTTAAAACGTGACAAATGCATGCCTATATTTGGGGAATTCTGAGTACCCAACACAAAAATAAATGCACCTTTAAACTGACTTGAATATAAGGTAGGGACAGGCTTCACAGGCCTTCCTACAACTCGTGGTTTCATATTACGACTCGTAAGATGGCTCGTTGCAACTGTCCCAAGACAAACATGTAAAAATTAAGATGTATGAAACCTAGTACGGGTATCCTGCCACAATTCACACCTAGCAATCATACCAAGAGTCTGAAAAGGGTTAACTCCAAAAGTGAAAGTACGATCCTTCCTACAACTCGTGGAATCGACACACGGGTTGTACCATGGGTCGTGGAAAAATACAGAACATGGAAATTTAAGGGGAATCCTCATATGACTCGTGGTAAGAATCGTACCTTTGTGGTATGAGTCGTACCTCAGAGGCATAACATTGATTTGAGACAGTGCGAGTCTCAGTACGGATTATACCTTCAAGGTACAACTCATACTGTACACCCGTGAAAAATTACAGAGGAATTTTTTTCTTGCTTTCTTTTTCTCAGGTCTTGAATTCTAACCCTTGTTCTCCATAGGTATAATTACTCAGAAAAGAAAAGCATCCAAAGAAATTTCTTGGAGGGCACTGATAGATGAAACCTCCGAACCCGAACAAGCGACCAAAACACCTAGTTGTTTAGTGGAGGAATACCGGGTCGACACATCTGACACTAACAGGACCCGAACCACTAAGGTGAAAGCTAAAGACCAGGCCAAGGCGGCCACTGCCGCATCTACTGGTGCTCCCCATTTCTGAGTAGGGAGCTGAGGAAAGAGCCCAAGAGTCCGAAAGTGGCTCTAATAATGAAGAGGGGTCAAAGGAGGCCCAATCCGACAATGGAGAAAGTGAGTCCGGATCTGAGGAGGAGGCAGCCAATGTCGACTAGGACTAGACTCCACCTAAGGAGAACTGTATCATTGGGTGGAGATTCCAGAAGCCTAGAGATTTATGAACAGGGTATTGCTCTCACCTCCAAGAACAAACCTAGGCAGAGTATTCAAGAAGAGTCGTGGATCCTCACCTATACACTGAACGAGGTTGAGGAGATGAAGCAGATATTCAACTTTTATGAGTTCGACTAAATGGATATAGAGTCCTAGATCGATACACTTCAAAAATCGTTGGGGATTTCTACACCAATTAATTGGCAACCATGGAGCAGAAAGCAAAGGAGGGGCAAAAATTGAATGATTAGCCCAAGCTGGAGAGCGCCATGGTACAAGGCCACAATGTTTATATATCCGAGCACACTATTGCTCAGGTGTTATGTGGGCCCCAATTCATATCACCATACATACACAGGAGTATGACTACCAGGTGGACGCCATAAAAAATATAAACCGGTTGAGCATTAATAAGAGGTGGAGGAAGATTTAGTGGTTGTTCGGGGTTATTGCTGAAGACAAATAAGCAGAATGGGTCACTAGTGGAAAGAAGGTCACAAAGAATTCCCTAAACTTCATAGAAAAAGCCTGTTGGACATTAGTTCACCACCGGTTGGCTCTGACCAAGAATCATAATACCCTTAGAATAGACAGAGCAACTTTGGTGGCATGCATCATGTCCAGATACCCCATCAATATCCTGAGGATCATTGTGAAGGAGATTCGGGATCGGGCTATGGGATTGAGCACTATCATCTGCTTCCCGAGTCTCGTATTCAGGATATGCATAGAGGCAGGTATTAAGGTGCGTCGTGGTGATAAGCACTTAATCGAAGGACAGCAGATCATAGATATTGGCTTAATTCTAAATGAAATGAACCCGGTAAACTGGGCACGACTTTCAACTTCAGTCGCAGTATCACAAATAATTAGAGTCGAGCAGGTGAATGCCCCCACCTTACAAAAGGAGGATGAGACACTGGATATAGATGCTGATCACTTAGAGGTAGCTCCCAGTACCTCCGCGACACCATCTATGGGCCTTCCGAGCCAAACTCCAATCGGATACATGCTAGTGCCTCAGGAATTTCTCCAAAGGCTGGGTAACATACTTGTCGTAGCTGAGAAGAAGATACAGTCTATGATGGAAACGTCAAGCCTTGGGTAAAGGCTGAGATTGAGACAGTTGCACAGGTCCTACACGCAAGACTATATAGCTTTGAGAGCCACTTAAATGAGCGTATGGCCGAGCAGAATGACATGGGCAGCCTCCATGAGGAGCTTGGGGATCTTTGGAGCCATGTGACCAAGTTGTCATCATGGGAACTGGCAATTATAGCAACCCCCACTCCTTCTGCCCTCGACATTGGCATAGACGAGGAGCTTGATTTTACAGCATATTGGGAGCCTACAGGAGCTGAGAGGGAAAAAGGTAAAAAAAATGTCTCTAAGGATGTTGGAGACGAGACCCTAAATAAGAATAGAAAGAGAGAAAATAAAGAGTGCAAGAGGGAGAGATTGGAAAGCCAACAGACTCACAATAAGAATAGGTCGGAGTTGCTTGAGAGAGTAAGAGGAGCAGGTAGCTCCACCTCTGCATATGCAGAGCTTGCGGGTGGAAATGACCCTTGGGGCTAGCCACATTAAGCGCCAGTGATTCAAGAGGTCGTAGAGGCGATGGATACTGCTGAGGGGATAACCATTCCCCCTACTAATACACCATTGAGTGTGTCGGCCACCGCCAACGCCAGGATTTCAATGGAGATACCACCTCCGCAGGATGACAGGAGCATTTAGGGCTCCACAGGTATGTCCCCTTCCTTCTGCTCTACATTCTATGCATCAGGGACGAAGCATGCTTTCTAAAAGGGAAGTGGGTGTACTTGTATTTTTGTAATTTTTTTGAATTCGTCTAAGGGTTTTTCTTGCCATGCGTCTTTTCCCTTGGGCATGCTATCTAGTTGAACCGCATGTTTAGGATTTTATTTTTGTGTTCTTGTTTAACTAAAAATTAGCTTAGGATTACTCAGCCAATAAATTGCACTAGTTTTGAAGTTGTGAAAAATTGACCCTGTTTAAAAATTTTGATAGTTAGCTATGTACATGTTGATTGCAAAGCATAATTTTTGTGGTTCTTTTTCTGTCATTTAGTGCATTAGCATGAGTAGTTCTTGTTAGCCATGTATAAACTGGACAAGTAGAATGAATGCAAGACATGTACCATGAGTGAGTGAGGTCTAATACCTAGTTCAATTCTGCATTGAGGATCTAGAACTTGCCCAGTTGGTCTTTACGTAGGTTTTAGGATGGTTGGTTAGGAAAGGATCATAGGCCATTTTTTTAGCCCATTTTTAGCTTAAATGACCCTATCAAAATAATATGATTCCCTTGATCCCGATTATAAGCCTTAAATGAATCATTTTTCTTTGATTAACCAATTAACCGTACTTATTTTTTATAATGAACTTGTTTTGGTCCTAGTCTCTCCTTGGTCATTGTGAACCTTAACATACGAAAAATGCCTAAGTGAGGGTGGCTAGAGTAGTGGTGCATAAATCTTGGGGAGGTGAAAAAGGAAGATAAAAGAAAAAGGGTTTAAAATGTGGTGTGGTGTGAGAAAAGAAAAAGAAAAATTGAAAAAACAAGATTCAAAAATAGAAAGATGAATTAAATTTGTGAAAATACACCACATTCATACAATTGCATAAAAATGGTGAAAGGAATGAAAAAAGTTGAAAAACAAAAAGGGTGAAAAAGTGAAAAATGGAGCCACGTGTATGTAGTACCAAGGAGGGTTTAGTAACTAAAAAAGTTCCATATCTACCATACCCAACCTAAAAGCCTAAATTACAATTCGAATCAAGTACTATAGTGATCTTAGCCTAATCATTTGAAGAGCTGAAGTAGAGAAAATAAGCGCAAGCCTATGGTATCCGACATGCAGTATTTGGCACTTCTTTGTGAGGGTGAGAGTCTTACTTGTTCAGTCCCATGTTTCATAATTTTTTGTATATGTGAGTGGGCGACTTCATTTTTGGTGAGGGTATATGGTTTGTGTTTGATTCAGCCAATAGTCTGTGTGAAAAGCATTGGGGGTGACTTGATTATCTGCTAATAGCTAGATGACATATTTTGATCCCTATTCATCATGGTTTCTGATTGCTTGATGTGCATATGCTGATTTGTTTTACGGGAAAAAAGGTCAAAAGTTGTTTGAGTTTATAGTGCAAAATTTGATTGATGTTGGTTGTACTATACTAGGTTTATTTTCTAGTTAAGCATCATTTTTAGTTTTTTGTTTTTTTTCCTGAGGACATGCAAAAGTCTTATGTTGAGAGTGTTGATGTATTGTGAGTTTACAGATCTTTCGACGCTTAGAACTGAGAAAATAGAATGGACATAGGTATATTTATATGGATATGAAGTTATTTTACTTTGTTTTCAGGTAAAATAGGTGTTGGAGCAAAAATGTGGAAAAGATGCATAAAAGTGCAGAAAATCAGCCAAGTACCAACCTCAGTATGAGACTACCTTGATTGTACGAGTCGTATTAAGACTCATGAAAAAACTCAGAATGCTGAAATAAGTTAAAGGCAAGGTACGACTCTCAGTATGAGTTGTGCCAAGATGGTGCAAGATGTAATTAGAGTCGCGGAAATCTTCAGAGAAAAATTGCACAAGGCAGTCTTTTAGTATGGGTGGAACCCACGGATCGTAACATTTAATTATGACTCATACCATGAGCCATCTGGAGCTTCAATGATTCTTAAAGACTTGGCAGAACTGCAGATGCAACAAGCAAGTACGAGTCATAGGAGGAAGGTACGAGGCGTACCACAACACCTGTAGAAAACATCAGAGGATGTTAAAGTTCTCAGGGTCAAGCTACAGATGGATTGTATGACTCTTAGTACTATGGAACGAGTCATACCAATTGCCAGCATTTAGTCAAATCTGTAGCAGCCAAGGGATGTACGAGGGGTAGGTACAACCCATACAATCCTGTTACGGGTCGTATGATCAGTCGTGAGTCAAGACAGCGCCAGATATGCAAAATTCCCTTTAAAGAAGTTTTATTTCTAATCTATTATCAAGTTTTAGAGAGTAATTCTTAGGATCAACACTTTATTTCATCAACTGTTCTTGAGTTTTTTTAATTATATTCAAAGCATCTTTTCTTCCA